>JABSTQ010007270.1:0-52081 GCA_013358835.2 Ixodes persulcatus
GGAGTGTGTGGAACGAGTAGGATTACCAAAAAGGTGGGTAAATATCGATAAATGCGCCTAAGAACTACATGCACGCGTCCTGTCAGACCTATTCACCCTCATTATTTTATCGTCCGAACTGACATTGTCGCGTGTCGCGTTCGATTTGGGTCCCAACACCGATAGTTTCTTCTTGTATTGCGATGTTGTGTTGCAACATCAAATTGTATCGCGGTACGTTGGGTTTATCGTTCGGCGATCAACTTTTGTTGCATTACAACAACTACAATAAACATTTGTTGGAAAACGATCACTCCAATAAGCACGTCGTTATTGGGCTTTCTCATTGAAAGGTAAGTCGCGGGTGTTCCAGCTAGTTATTCTGAATGGTTTGGTGGTTGTCTAACATTTCAAGTGCACGAGGCTGTGTGTACTGTGTGCCGTACCAACAGCTGTACATACTTGCACTGTTGATCAATGTTAATGTGTTCGCAACGCAGAACGTTTGTGTTCCGTGTGTATCCCCACCCAATATCTTTCTCTCGCGTATTGCAGTATGGTAACTCGTGCTGTTTTACGTTTTCGTTCACGCGATGTCGTATATGTGGGCATACCGATATCAACATGATGCTTCACGAACGCTCAATATTGTGTGACGTTTCCTCTTGATCCGCGGTATATGCCGACGTAATTAATGTTGGTAACTTGGAATTCGTTCTGAGATATATGCACGCGATGTCATATTGTATTCTCCTTTGGGCCCGTGGTCGACAACCGATATTTATATATCGTGTGGCCGTACAGTATGTCCGTGTCCGTCACCAATATGCACGCGATGTCGTATTCTTTTCCAATAACCGTGCATTACATCGGGGTATTGTGCTCCAATATCGTGTTGTATACCAATAACCGCAAATTGTGCTCCAATATCCTGTTGTATAGCAATAACCACACATTATATTGGGATATTGTGCTCCGATAAGAATTCCCATCGTGCGTATTGGGTTAATCGGATAACAATAAGTTTTCATTGGTTTCCATCAACTTCATTGGAATACAATATTTCCAATAAGCCGAGTTCATATTGGCCTTTTTCAATAGGGTAGTAAGCTGCGTGGTGTTCGAATCTGAGAGGTTGTAGAGAAGAGAGTAGCGGATCTGGTCTGGACCAGGGGATGTGTTGCGGCGTATGTCGGTAAGTGCAGCGCGAATCTCAATGGCTGCGATCGGCGCGTTAAGATAAGAGAGTGTGTTGGGGGGACCCATGTAGTCCGCGTAACGTGGAGCGTCGGGAGGGGGAAGGTAACGTTGTCGTAGCTGTGTGAGGCATTGGGTGTCTGTTAGGTTAGTGGCGCGTAGAAGTTTATGAATGCCCTTGGCCCTGTCCGATTTGGCTTGACCAGGCTGTATGAGATGACGGAGTAGGGACCACGTTCGTGCGGTACCGAGCGTGCCATTGAGATTGTCGCATAGCGCGTGCCAGTTTTCACCAGTAAGGTTGGCAGCATAGTCTGCAGCATCAACAGTAAGTTGGGCAATACGTCGTTTTAGCTTCTTGTTGTGGCGTTGACGTCGCCACCGTTTGGTTAGGCTACGACGTGCTTCCCATAGATGGAGTAGGTGGGTGTCTATATCTGGTGCATCTGGAGTGGTAGTAAGGGTGCGCGTGTTTCGGTTTAGCCGGGTTTGCAGTGTCTGCACCCAATCAGTGAGTGTGTCGGAGGAGGTATAAGAGGAGGACGATGCGCGAAAGGCAGGCCAGTCTGTGATACGAATGTGGCGTGCTTCCCCTGTGAAGTCTTTAGTGTGGATAGGGGTTTCAAGAATCGAATGGTCACTGCCAAGCTGTTCCTCAAGGTTCTGCCAGGTGCAGGGTTTAGTGCCACGGTACATGGTAAGGTCTGGGCACGTGTCTCGTGCAACGCTGGTGCCAAGGCGTGTGGGTGTCGATGGATCAGTAAGTAAAGTGAGAGTGTGTTGTTGAATCAGAGTGTTAAGCTTTCGGCCTTTAGGTATGTCGCGAGGGTAACCCCAAGTTGGATGCGGAGCGTTAAAATCACCTCCAATGAATGTGGCGCAACCCTTGCAGCGTGCGGCTTCAAACAACTTGTCGAACCGTGCATGGGGATCTTGAGGGAGACTGTAGATATTGAGTAGACGGAGGGATTGGGTGTTACGCGTGCGTGGATTTGCAGGAAGGAGTTCAAGTAATACATGTGGAACGGCCTGGCTGTCGAAAGTTAAGTAGACAGCGGTATGAACGCGCTTGACTAGGGTTGCCACAACGTGGTCTTGATCAGGATCATTATGCGCAACATATGTGACATATCCAGGAAAATTAGGAAGGGTACGAGGCTCTTGTAAAAAGATGATGTCGGGTGGGGGAGTGTGCGATTGGATATATTGGATGAGACTGCGGCGTTTTTTTCGGAAACTTCGGCAATTCCACTGCCATACAGTAAGGTCTGAAGAAGACCGTGGTGTAGGGGATGCAGGGGGACTACAGCTCGCCATTTACAAGGATCGAATAAGGGGAAGGGCCAGTTGAAGAAGTGTAAGGATGCTACGGGCCCATTCTGCATCAACAGATTCCAAGAACCTGCAGGCGAAGTTTGCTGCTGCTTGAAGGTTCAGGACCCACCCCTTGCTTGGAGCAGTGTCTGTTGAAACGGACAGAGTCCTCCGTCTTGTGGTTCTGCGCTGTCTTGGATCGGTGGGCGCGCTCCCTGTAGTTTTCGGATCCTCGAGTAGATTTACTCTGTTTGAACTGGGCCCTTCTTTTGTCAGGGGTGCCTTTGGTTCATCCTTTCTGGGAAGCTTGATTAGTGTAGCATAGGTCGGTCCCTTAGGCCGCTGGTTTTCAGTTTTGCTAGTCAAGGTGTCTTGCATTGTTGAAGAAGACTCTTCACTTTTTCTGGGCAACTCGGGCCAGTCGGATGCTTGAACTGCAGCTTTGGCACTATAATAATCGACTGCATGTTCCTTGGCATAATTCCTCGTTTCTTTTTTTCTTGCTGCCATTTAGAACAGGATGTTGATGTAGCCGAGTGAGCGGCTCCGCAGTTTACGCACCTCTCTTGAGCAGTGCAGGAGTCTCTGTCCTCGTGCGTGTTACCGCAGCGCTTGCACACAGGACTGTGCTTGCAGGAGGCCTCACGGTGTCCATAGCGGCAGCACTTGCGGCATTGGACAGGTTTCTCTTGGAATGGAGTAACTGGATGCCGAACAAGACCAAGGTAGACGAAGCTTGGCAGTGAAGATCCGCAGAAAGAGATCCTAATTGCCGAACTTTTACCTAGCCGTCGCAAACGTGCAACTCTGTTTTCAGGAGACCTTAAGTTGTTGGTGATCTCCTCGTCAGTCAGCGTAGTGTCCACATCTTTGATTACACCTGTAGCGCACTGTCTGGGGAGAGGCTCGTATGCTCTGACTTTGATTCCGCAGAGCTCTGTGCAGCGTAGCAATCCTCGCGTTGTCTGTCCGTTTCTCACGTCCACGGCAACGAGATTGAGGCGGCTGTTGTACCTGATCTCCAGGATGCATTCCGGGAACGTCTTCGCCAGAGTATTGGAGAGTCTCAGGCTGCTCAGTGACGTAATAACTTGGTCCTGTTCGACTGGCGTAAATATAACAGTAAGTCCTTCAGGTACTACTGCAGTACTGCGGACTGTCTCAGCGCTTGGGCTGGAATTAGGACTATTCTTTTTTCGTTTTTTCCTAACGACATCAGTCCAATCTAAGTCATCAAAATCGGACAGTTCTATGTCACTGGATGGCACAATGACTCGCCGCGAAGAGGTTGTAGCGCATTGCTGACCTGGAGTGATGTCCTCAGCGCTATTCATGGGTGTGTCCTTGTCTTCTGATTCAGCGATTGAGCGGCCACAGACGGACGAAGGCAGACTGTACTGATCAGTGGAGGCGGGATGACTGGAACGTGGCGAAGGTGGCGTTGGCCCAGTAGACGTGGCCATGGTCGATTCACGGGCACCAGGGCAAGCCCCAGTGCGGCAGACCACACCGTGGACATGAGTAGGCAACGTACGAATGAAGTTCGAAGGTTTCAGACCGTCTTATAATATTAAAATGTTGATCCAGAAGAGCGAGGCTCAAAAACGCAACCGACTTCGAATCACTTCTTCTTCGTCCTCCGAGGTCAGCATAAGTTATCACAGAAAGTGCCCAACTGTTAAAAAGAGAAAATGAACATATCTCCATAAAACCTTTTTGTTCCGTAAGCAAAATAAAAATAAACCTGATAATACTGGCGAGAAACGTACATTATACACTTTTAAAACGGCTCACAAAACATCTCTTCAACCACATACCTGTCTGCAAACTTTTTTCAAACATTTAATTACGACTGTCCTTGCAGTTGTGTCGCTCAAGCCAAGGAAAAACCCCTCCAGAGCAACCAAAGTTCTGAAAAGCCAAAATGCTGCCAACAACATGCACACCCCCTTCTGCATTAAAACGGAAAAAAAGCGCTCACGATCCACAACAAGGTGAAGAAAGTCTGCATTCTCCAGTTCTTGCTTGGTGTAAAGGATACATGGTGCCTGTGGGATGTTCTCGTCCTGCGTTAGGTAAAAGAAAAATGCACAACATATTTTAATGTAAAAGGCCAAAACATGTCTGCTCTTGTCAACTGCTATATTATTTGCTTCAGTTAAGGCCATGCGCATGCTTATGTGTGAACAAGTAACCAGCATCTGCAGCAATGTAAAACGAATGAGGAATTACAATCGGGGCAACATCTCGACATGAACTTATTGCGATATAATCTTAGGTACACTTTTGAGTATCTATTTCTGTACCAAGATGCATTTGCGAAAACTATTTGTATTTCAGTATTAAAATACTTTTGCGATGTATATTATGATTCGGCTTTAGACTTATGTATCTTGCTACATTTATTGTGGGAAATGAGCGGACAGGTTTGGAGATAAAAAAATAGAAGCTATTCCACAAATCCGACGCATCACTGGTTTGTGTTTGCAATGAGTGATTTGTTGCTTTGCTATCACATATCTAAATCTGCTGCGCTGCGGAGTTCTACAGAACAAACGCTTGACCAAAAATTGAAAGAAAAACGATGAGTTACATTGAAATGAGGAGAAACACAACGTACATGAATGGGCGCAGACTAACAACTGTTTATTCTTTCCTTTTTTCTCCTTTTCCTCGTGTGAGGTTTCCCCTTGTGTGAGTTTTGAAAAATTAAAAATCTGAGAAGTAATGAAAAAATGTTTTTCGTGAGGATGCGTGGACTTTCGATGTTTGTGGTGTTGTTTTCTGTTCTGTACTATGCGTTCGGTTTTTATGGTGTAAGAGGGGACCTTAAAGCTGGTGCTAGTGTCCTCCTCGTTATGCTTTGAAGTGTCTGAGCAATTCAATTTCCTTTTCGTTCAGTGCAATTGATGGATCACTGACGCATGTGCCGTGCTTTCCTGATGTCATGTGGAAGGCCTCTATGATTTCGCGCTTGTTCCTATAAGGAGCATTCACTGGGCGCCATATTTGTGGGTGATGTCTAGAGCGCATGCTCTGAACGAGCCCACAATAATAGGTTGCTAAGACCGGCAATCTTGAGGGTGCGGAATGCACGTTACAAAAGAACTGTGGAAGCTCGCCATCAGCACGCGCTCAGCAGTGGTGCACACAGCTATGGCCGCCAGTGAATACTTCCTATTGATCTGTCCAGGACTGAGGTAGTTCCGAATAGCGCTTCGCAGTTGCATCTTGCACAATGCGCTGCCAGGTTGCCGGGTGCTTGCAATTACCCACATGCGTATTTGTGTTCTCGGAATCTTTCATTTAGGCGCCTTCCTGTCTGTCCGATGTATGATTTTCCACACGTCAATGGTATTTTATAGACGACCCCGTCTACGCATTCGACGAACTTGCTTTTATGTTTTACCCGACACGACGATTGACCCGTTGTGTCGCCTTCGTCTTTATTTACCTTTTTTGCAGAGTTCTTTTAGCTTGAAGGGGGCGGATAGGGCCACTTTGACTTCGTGTGTTTCGGCGATCTTTTTCAGCCTGTGCGAAAAGTTGTGGATGTATGGCATCACTACTAGTGGTTTTTTTGTCCGCGTCCTTTTCCGCGCCCTTGTCCTTTTTCTTGCGCCTTCCGTCTGCTCCTGCGGCCGCGTGCTGCGTCATGTGCAAGAAGCGTTGAAGCGATAAAAAAATTGCGGTGGCTTAGCTTGGCTATGGCTGGATATACGTAGCGTGAGCTTATGCGCACAAAATGAGAGGCGCTATCAAGCGGCTCCGATGCAGCGTCAGACTTGGCTACTGCGCGACGGAGGCGCACAGCTGGGCACGCGGCGGCGCCAGTGCGTCTGCCGCGGCTATGACGTCACTCCTCTGGAATGCGCAGACCGGCGAGGCGCGCGCGGTGGCGGCGGAGCGCGCGGCGGCGGCGGCCGCTCCGGCGCGCCAGCTGTGCGCCGTTTGACGTCACTGCTCCTCGCGCTTGCGCAGCACGGCTCTTCGAAAGCCACGCGAAACTGCTCAACCTCGGGCAGTGTAGCACGCTTCAAAAATGAAAAAAAGTCTGCTTATCGCGGACAATAGGCGCTACCAGAGCCGTTTATACTGAGAGAGTTTGGCCAATGAGCGGAGCTTGTTGGCCGCTAGAACAAGCGGATTTCGCGGTAACACAATATGGCGTTACTTCTTTGTCTTGTTCATTCCTGAGAAATCGCGTAGAGTTCCTATGAGTCAGAGCCACAATATGGCGGACGGAAGTAGTCATCCCCCGGTTGTCAGACTACGCTGCTGTGGTTGTCAGGCTGACAAAATCTCCTTAAGAAGGCCAAACTCTCTCAGTATAAACGGCTCTGGGCGCTACCATTGTGGAACAAAAAGAAAGGGTAAAAAAGGCGCGGAAAACATAAAAACCTCGCTGAAAAAACCAGATTCATTCTAGAGGTTATTTTCACTGTTGCGTCTAACCATGTTAGGAAGGCACTGAAAAAACGCGTTAAAAATCAATCGCTGAGGGTATTCAGTTGTAGGGCTACGCCTTTTGTGCAAGGCTTGTCCTGGCACTGTGGATTGTCCAATTCTCACTGTTCATCCTCCTTCATTGTCTCTCCCCGAGCGGACTCCTCCGCGTTTATTTTGTGTGCTTTAGAGCAAAAACAGAAATGAATATTCAAGGAAAAAATGAATTCAGCGTACCCAATAAGTAGGCGTGGAGGCAAAAACAAAATGAGAAAGAACCAACGTAGCTTTATGAAATAGATGTAAGGGCGCAAACGAGCTAATGTACATTAAACATGATAAAAAAAAAAAAAAAAAACGAGACTGCAGGTAACGACACACACGCTCAGAAGTCTCGAACACAGCTGAAATTTTATTTCCCCAAACCTGATTAAATAGGAAAGAAAAAAAAAAACGAATAAGGGGAAGGAAAACCTCTTTCCACAAATGTACATGCCGACTGTATATGAATTGCATACCGTCGTTGGATGTGACATCAATGAAAGAAAGTGAAAAAGTTGACCACAAACGTTTGATAAAGGAATCTCTCGCAATACTACGTCACGGAAACGCTATTATTAAGCCTTGGTTTGGTTTGGACCACAAACTTCGGCGATTTCTTAGGCTGTGAAAAGTGCTGTCCTTGAGTGTCTACAAGTTTGCGGAAAGAAACGTTGTTTTGTTCGTTTTCGGTTGGGGTGACAGGGTTCTAAGACAAGAGAGGAGCAGGATGTCGCAGAGGCCGTCATTGTCCTGGTAACTGTCGGAATGTGCATCTGTGGAAAGAGATGTCTTGGGGGTCTTCCCTTCCCCTTATTCGTTCGTTTTTTTGTTTTTTTTTTCCTATTTTTCCAGGTTTTGGAAAATAAAATTTCAGCTGTGTTTAAAACCGTTGAGTGGGCGTGTCGTTACCTGCAGTCTCGTTTTTTTTTTTAAATCATGTAGCTTTATATTTGATAGTTGATGGTTTTATTGCCCTATTTGTTAGTTTTTTCTCATCCTTCAGGGTTCTTGTTTGTCTGATAATTGTTTTATCATATCCCATCTGGTTTTTTGAACCCTTTACCGGGGTTCAGTAATAATACAGGCATTCAGCCCGTGCGTCGGGTAATGTGATACTTGCTAGTTTAATAATTTCAACTGTAGGGTTATTCGTTGCTATGGCTGCATTTCGAGCTTGTTCTGAAAATTATTTAGCCGTTAGATAACAGCGGAGAGAACATGGTGGGGAAGTCTTCTTGATACTAGAGACAGGTAATTTCACGTTTCTACCAGGCTGTTAACCGAGCTCAAACCCGAGCCCAAACCGGACCAAAACCGTTTCTTTTGACCCGACCGGAACAAAACCAAATTCTAAATCAAACATTTGGTAATGAACCTGAACCAAAAACGAACAACAATCTTATGTGGTTGTTTTCGGTTGATTGGGAAACGGTTTGGCGAAACAGAAAGCGAATCAGTGATTATAATCGTGACTTCTGCTCATCAAATGCATATGCGGAGAGCAAGTCGTCTGCTACTTACGCAAACGTTGCGGTGACGTCAGAACGACGCCGAACTCTTATTGGCCTATTAAAAAAAAAATATAGTGGGTAGACCTCAAGGCATCCAGCATTGAGCTCTACCCACTATTCTTTCAAACAAGGACAGTCAGAACTCGGCGTCGCTCTGATGACCCAGCAACCCCTGCGCAAGAAGCAGACGACTTGCTCTCCGCATAGCGCTGGGCCACTGTGCATATAACGTGCACTACAGCGATAGCTGAAAGTGGAGCGGACGGCAGCAAATAGCTGAGCGGGCCGCGGCGGATAGCAGTCCGGGCAGCATAGGACAGCGGAGCAGGCTGCATATGGATGGAGGACCGGGCCGTAGAGTCTAGTGGTGCGGACCGCGTGGGCATCGCATATCTAAGTGGGTCACGGAGCGGATAGCGGAGCGGGCAACATTGGTTAGGTGAGCAGACCACATCGCATAGCTGAACGGGGAATCCTGGAGAAAAGCTCACCGCAAAACCGGTGGATGCACCGGCAATTGAGCGTATGCGGAGAAAAGTTCACAGACTTTTTTTCCTCTTTTCATAAGGAGGCTGTTGGATTCTGTTCAACATATATCAATATATCATTAAAAGTCGTAAGCTTTGTAAAAAAAAAAAAGGAAATGTCCTTTTTAGTAATATTTGTCAAGCTTATTGGGTATATTGGTCCCAAATTAATAATTGCGGGCGAGTGCTTTCTGTGCACACTCTCTAAGCAACGAAAGCCTAACTGAAAACTTCATGAACTTGAAGAACAGGAAAAAGTTCGAAAACTTAATAATGTCTGCCTAAAACCTAAAAAGCAAAACTGTAAATTCTGAAAATCCGAAAGTGCATGCGTAACAACGCCGTGCCTGAAATTCTCTTTGAATCTTTGGTTAACCTTTGAAAACAGGATAGAACGCTCAGTAGGATATCGAGGTTTCTTTTGTTCCACGGAGAAGCAAGTTTTCTAGCCGTTCGTGCTGGTGTTTCCACACGTTGCCTTTGTGTGATAGGGCCCTTCGACAGCGAGCCACTCATGACCTTCAGAGCTGCACACTGTCACCGTTGTTACTCGTTACTTTATAAGAACTATTCTTCTGTAAGGTAGCGAATTGGGCGAGTTGTTAAACGTTATACCTGATGAAAACCGCTCAAACGAAGGAGACGGAGTGAAGACAAGAAGCACGACAGGACAAAGTTGTTCTCGCAACTAAAGTCTTAATATTGAAAAACGCTAATCTGAAAACGGTTCACACACCGCTATTCATATAAGCTCGCAGAAAACATACTTTTTTATCTGACAGAGCTACCGACGGCGCAGTTTCAAGCTGTCAATAAATTGTTGTCTTTTAACGGGTGTCCGATGTTCTGATGTTATACTTGCGGCGTCATTAATATACAAAATAGGTGATCACTAATTTCTGAGGAATTAGTAAATACTCCAAATGAACTTCAAGAATATTACAAAAAAAAAGAGAACACTTACTTTTAATGAAGTGACGAATTCTAGTCGTGTTAATTTCAACGTGTGGCGCACAATTCGCTAAGCTAACAAAAAAAAGTTTAAAAAAAATCAGTGAGCTTTTCTCCGCATCCGCTCAAATGCCGGTGAGCTTTTCTCCGCCGACCCTGAACGGGACGCAGCAGATATCGTAGTGGGCAACATATGATAGCTGCAAAGGGGCCATAGCGGATAGCGGAGCGGGCCACATTTGAACTGAGGAGCGTGTCGTAGAGAGGTATTGGAGCGGACCGCATCGGATAGGGAAGCTGATAGTAACATCGTTTTAAAAATTTCATAGCGTATAAAAAGGCACCACGGAGTCTCAAGAACACCGTCATATGCGCTATAAACTAACGACGCAGTTTGTAAATTTCGTCGCGCTGTGCGCGATAGCGCGAATGCGTTGGCATACGGGACGTTTGGGCGATAGAGGGCCGCCTTCAATTTCCTAAGTGCGTTTTTTTTTTTTTTAATCAGCCGCATTTTTGGTGATTTGTAACCATATTGGCAGCGTATGCGAACTACAAGGGGTGCTCCTTTAGCTATCATCATCATCGTTTGTGACGTCACGGGTAGAACAGACCGCGCAGATCGTGGATTCCTCGGCACGTCAGCTCGTCTCCCGCGCTGTTTGGGTAGCACGCGGCAAAAGCCGGTTTCACGCGTTGTGTTTATTTGGCGAAGCGATATTTGTAGTAGGTCATTTTACCAAAGTTTGAAAACGCACGGGCACGCGTAGTAGTGCCAACAAACACTTTTGGCGCTGAGGTACCGAAGCGCTGGGAAGGTGGTGCGCTGTTCTCTACCCCAGTACAAAAAGCTGGATCATGAAAATAGAATATCCTGCACTTCACTTTATCTTACTACAACATTTACCACGGCAAGTAGGGTGTATTTTTTTATTATGATTCGGACAAAATAAAATTAATAAAGGAATGTCTCATCAAATTGAAAATAGTAAAGCGAAATTCGAGAACCACTTGCGTGTGTAGTAAACATTTCGTTGAAAGTGACTCCTTGTATGCTGTTGGTTTCAATGTGTTCTGTGAATGCTGGTCTCTTATTAGTTCCGAGTTGACTCCTTTTTTTAATTTTGTAAACCAGTAATCGATCATTTCCTCAAAATAACCGGCAGGAAGAAGCGGTGGCTGGCTTCCGGAGTCGTTTCAACTAAATCCCTGCTTATTCACCCGGTCGATGCGAAACGTGCGAGACCCCCTCGCAATCGAAGCCTTCAATCTAGTAAGTCGGTGACACTTCAACGTCCCCAAAAAATGGGGAATACACCTGCTATGAATTACTACCGTCCGTTTGCTTAATATTTGCGGACCTAAATGCGCATAATGCGGGATGCGCTTCTCAGCGAGCGGTTTTAAATTTGTAAGCAATTCTTAGTAAAAATAGGATAGAACAAATTAATCAATCGCCTGAATTTGACGGGCCATGGCCGACAATTTAGCAATTTATGAAAATTTCTGATTTTCTTTCGAGCAAAAGTCGCGATATGACCAAATTCTTTGCCACGTATTCGATTCGGGAGGAGTTAAGTGTCAGTTGCAGACGAGCATTTGCTCGGCAGCAACTGTCAAGTCACACTTGGATGGAAGCGTCGGTACCGGCGAGCTCAATCTAGCTAGAACAAGTGTGCAGCGCTTTACAACACAACTGTGCGCGCGTGCACAGCTAAGGAGACAGCGCGTCCTTTACATTACCGTGATGCCATACCTGTTTCTACAGCAGCCTCCACAGATCCGAAAAAAAAAAAGAATCAGAGAGTCTGTGAATAGCCCTGACGCACGCCGCGCAAGCTGTAATGTGAAGCTCGAGGCTTGTTTATGAACATTTTAAGATTTTTCTCATTTTTAATTGCTAATTATATTTTCTAATAAAAAAGCAACTTCGGCGCGTTGTTATTCATTAGAAAGATCACTAACAAAAACGTTATACAAATTTGTTTTTCAACGAAATAAACCCTTTTTAATCGGCATAGAAGCGAACTAACACATCTACTTCGTGCTTTGACATAGTGCGTCGTCTTCTCGCATCCTACCAGCCGCGTCACAGGAGTGCGGAAGCATGCAACACAAACTTTCTACCATTCCTGCTGCTTTCTGTAGACTTATGCAGCATGTAACTAATTTTAATGCATACACATTTATACTGAAAAATACACACTCTCCATTGAAGACAGCAAATCCAGACATTGAATCGGAGGTCCATTCCATTCAATGAGGTGATATGTGTGGGGATCGGTGCATACTGCTCACCCACAAAAAGGACAAGACATGCAATCCAGTCTTCGACTGTCTCGCGAGCTAATCGGGAGCTCGCGCTTGTGCCCGCAGTGCGCCCCTGAACGTCACTGCCGACGTCAGCGCGCAGATTGTTGCCCGCTTGCCACACACTTCACCGAACGCCGTTTCATCGAATCGGTTTACATCATTTGGTCAAATGTCGTGAAGGCTGACATTCCTTGCGATGTTAGAAAGTTAACTATACTCGTTTTCACCTCAAGGAAAAAGGACGCTTTGCGCATTTTTCGTACGCCGGCCGAAGTAGTTCTTACGAGATCTGGTTGTCGGAGGAAGAAGCGATGGTTTTAATGTTTGAAACGTATACGTCTTGTTTAGACAACACATATCTAATCTAAAATGCACGCACATATATCTTAATTCCTCACATTAAGGGGAAAATCACTAATGCTCCGCGAGGAGCCTGACTTTTTTTACTACGGTTCTTAAGGTGAAAACTTTCTTTAACCTATGCGCCACCTTATGGATATAGGGCACCACCACCGGTTTCTGCGTAGACTTCCTACCCATAACTACCTCCGGATATCTCACCCTCCTCAAGAGGCACTCGGCCACACCTACCAGGAGATGGCCAGGATTAGCCTGGATACGAAAACTCGTCGTCATTTGGTGAGGACATGACCTGACGAGCTACCCCCAAAGACTACTGGATATTATTCCCCTTTTAACTATTTTTGAATTATTCGAGTCGAACGTAAGCGCACCTTTCTTTGACCTAGGAGAGTAGCACCAACACACGTGGGAGTCCGAGAAAATTAGCTGAATGTCTAAAAACTGTAGAACACCCTCAACAGGGACTTCTTTAAGTGACGTATTCCTGTCCAGGTGTGATAGAGACATAGCCGGAGATTTAGGGAGTGACGTCATCCGTCTGTTTAGGTACGTAGATGACTTTTTGGTGTTGTTCCGAACTGGTTCTGGCCGCAACAGAGAGGGTGTGGTTGCAGACATGTTGGACGTGTTCAAGGGTCATGCCAGTGGGTTGAACTTCACTAGGGAAGACCCTGTTGGGGGTGTTCTACAGTTTTCAGACATTAAGCTAACTTTCTCGGACTCCCACGTGTGTTTTGTCCTAGGTCGAATAAAGGTGTGCTTCCGTCTGACTCGAGTCATGCAAACATAGTTAAAAGGGGAATCATCCAGTAGTCTTCGGGGGTCGCTCGTCAGGTCATGTCCTCACTGAAGGACGACGAATTTTCGTAGCCAGGCCAACAAACTTTTGGAGGGCGGCTATCCTGGCCATCTCCTGGTAGGTGTGGCCAAGTGCCTCTTGAGGAGGGTGAAATATCCGGAGGTAGTTATGGGTAGGAAGTCTACGCAGAAACCGGTGGTGGTGCCCTATATCCATAAGGTGACGCAAAGGTTAAAGAAAGTAGCGCAACGCCACGATGTTCCTGTCGTTTTCTCAGCACCGGCCAAGCTGGGACGTTTATGCGCGATGGTGGAAAGGGGATCGGTTGTCAGGGCCGCATGTGATAAGAAGCATAAGAACAAGTTTGTCCCTTGCGTGTGTGTGTGTGGGGGGAGGGGGGGAGGGGGGGGGGGGGGTCTGCAGTATTTCCCTGATCTGTAAAAAAGTTTACAGCGGCCAGACCGGTCGCTGCATTATTGACAAATGACGTGAACACGCGTGTTCTATTAGGGCATCTCTGTCAGGGAATATGCCGGTTCACTGCGACAGATGTGGTTGTTCTCCGGTTTTGGAAGATACCACGCTCCTGGGAAGACACAGTCACCAACGAACTAGGGAGGTAACTGTGAGGCCTTTTACATTTCCAAGTTCAAAGACAACTGTGTTAGCGTGCCTTCGATAGATCTTTATGATTGTGAGTTGGCATTTTTGAGGGGCTTTAACTTGTGACGATCATGTGACGGTCATGTGTCGTGATATAACTGTTGTTTGGTGTGACCACGCCGTTGAACCTTTCTTTAAAAATAAACAGTTGACAGTCAGTGCTCCATCTGTGTACATCTTCTCTGTCCTGTGTCCTTGTTCCCTCTGCTTTACTCCTAAACATACAATGAGCTGTTTGCGTCAAGAGAAGAGCAATCTCGGTGGCCGAAAAGGTAACCTGCGGCTGCTGGATGACTTGATGTAAACGGACCCAGAATTCGCGCGCGCTTGGAGAGAGGTGCAGAAACCATGTGATATTAAACTGAAAAGTAAATAATCTCAAATCATTATCCAATTTAAGCCCAAATTTTATGATTCGCACATGCCTATTATTTTCAGTATGAAGCCAAAGGCAAGCCAAGTAGTAGTCCGTTGAATTTATTGCCGAAAAGAATACATTTTGAGTACCAAACTGGATGCTTTGCTCATGTTTGAAAGGTTGCGATAAAAAATGCAATACCTAATTGGGTGAGAAGCAAAGCTTTGTAACAATTATGTGCATGATTACATTCT
This sequence comes from Ixodes persulcatus, assembly GCA_013358835.2. Classification (NCBI taxonomy): domain Eukaryota; kingdom Metazoa; phylum Arthropoda; class Arachnida; order Ixodida; family Ixodidae; genus Ixodes; species Ixodes persulcatus. The sequence continues at coordinate 14,718 of JABSTQ010007270.1, forward strand.
ACAAGTCGTTTTACATGTAGACAAAGCATTCTATTTGAAAGCTAACAAAATTTTTAAAAAATGCCGTGAGAGTTATGTCAATATCTTCTTTACTGCGTGTTCGTGGGACTCGGCGGACATTAGTAAAGGGGATAACTGCCACAGCATGTTGACTAACTGACCAAAATTTGTTAGCTTTGTAATTAATGGCTTTATGGGCCATGTTGCAACTGCAGTGCTAAAAGACAGTCAATATTAAAGGCTATCGCGATTTCTACAATTCACGAAAAGCCAAGCGGCTTCGAGATATTCATTGTCCAACTTTTGCATATTTAATGTCGGATGCAAAAACCGCGCTCAAATTGAGCTCAAGAATTCGTGCCGTTAATGGTGGGTAGAAGAGTGACATAGTCCTACCAGGCACATCGTCACTATCTCGACAGTGTGTCCTTGGTGGATGCATCGGCGTCGTACTGCCAAGATAGTGAACGTGCGTTTGAAGCCACCTCGTCCGCACAACATCCTGACGTCTCCTGAGCGCAAGATTTTGGAATTGGGTGACGAAAAGACAGATGTTTAGCACTGAATATCTCAAAACTTGTTGCCATTCGCAAAATGTGTCAATTGGGTGAGTCTTTAATATTCACTGCCTTTGAAACTAGAATTGCAACATGCCCCATAAAATCATTAATTAAAAATATTATTAAAACATTTTGGTACATTAGAACATACTGCGACGGTCATCCCTTATCTAATGTCCTCCGAGCCCCACAAACACACAGTGAAGGCGGCATCCAAGTAACACTCACGCCGTTTTTTTTTTTTTGTTTTTGTTTTTTTTTAGTTTCGTTTGAATCAAAATAGAAAGTTTTGTATTGATGTATATATAAATACCAGGTGCACGTACATGCAGCCATGCACCGTCCCACTACAGAGGTCCACTTTTCCTAACGTAAAATTAGATAAAACAGGACAAGGCCAGTTTTACATAAACCCCCAGCACGGCATGTACCAAGAACCGCCAGAAATGATTGCTTACCTCATAGAACACTGTGTGCGGCTTGAAGAGAGCGGCTTGCGGTCTTTGACGGTGGGCCTACCCGCTTGGTTCAGCTGGGACCTGCAATAAATTTAATACAGGTTGCCATATACCACAATGTAACAAAGAGACAGCCAGTAATACATAAGCCTACAGCACGACATGTGCCAAGGACCGCTAGAAATTCTCGCTCACCTCATAGACCACTTCATGCGACAAAACCTTAATTAATGACCGATTCAACTTAGTATAAATGTTGCAGAAAAATAAGGACCTGTATTCAGCTGTGTCAAAACACAAGATCTAATGTAATAATTGTGTGTCCTTATAGAACACTACTGAAATAATTTTGACTAGAGAGAATGACCACAATTATATACTGAAAGAATCAGTAAGAATGATGAAACCTAGAAATCTGTTGAATGCCTTCCCTGTGTTTTGCCATCGAGTGGAAGGAGTTTCTTGGTCTATATTTATATCAGAAACAGGCATGATGTCCGTCTGTTTTGTTTTTTTTAATCTTGATGTTGTGCATGATATTTTTTATTTCCTAAATTGAAAGCTCAAGGACATTCCCTGTTGTTTGTTTAATCACATTTACCCAGATGTTAGTTGTTGTGAAGACGCATGGGTCCAGCCAAAGAACGTTTATTCAGTATTGGGAGGCCTTTTTATGGGCAGGGGGAGAGGGAAAAGATTGTCAAGAGAAAGAAAACAGAACAGCAGCGCACCGGCTTGTGCGCTGCGTATTTGCCGAGTCATTCGCTTCCTTGCACTCCTCTATCCTTATAGACGAGTCGAGATGGCGGTCGCCGGGTTCGCGAAGATCTTCGTGGTGTACTGCCAGCTGCAGCGGGGGCGCCGCCTGACGCCGGTACTGGTTCCGACGGGGTGGATGTTGTGGTCACCGGGGGGCCAGGAGTCGCTTCTGCGGGCCCAGGCGCCGTCACTGGTCCGGACGGGGCGGATGTTGTGATCACCGGGGGGCCAGGAGTCGGTTCTGCAGGCCCAGGCGTCGCACTGGGAGTCCTGGCCGCTGGATCTCTGGAAGCACGGTAGTGGGGCCCTCCGGTTGGACTGGACCCTGGAGACCCAGGGGGCGGCACGGAAGTCCCGGGTGCTTTGTCACCCGAATCACGGGGGCGGAGCTGGTCGGCGTGGCGCCGGTGGATGTTCGCACCATCTGGAGACTGCACTTCTACCAGGCGGGAACCACTGGTCGATTTCACAACTCCCGGACTCCACTTTTCACCCGGACTGTATTTCCGGAACCAGACAGACTGTCCCGGAAGGAAAGGGTTAGTTTCTGGCCGTGGAGACGGGTGATTCAGTGGAGGCAACATGGCATCCAAGCGTGAGCGTATCTCGTAGCCCAGCAACCGCCAGGATGGGGAGTAACCGTCCTTCCCGGGCGTGCGACGGTACTCGTGCAAAAACCGAGCTAGCCGGGTTGTCAAGCTACCCCTGCTCGACCTTTTAAGACCCTCCTTGACTGTGCGGACGGCCCGCTCCGCCAAACCATTGGATTGCGGAAAGTACGGCGGTGAACAAAGGTGCTTCATATTGTTTCGTTCGCAAAACACTCGGAACTCAGCACTTGTAAACTGCGGCCCGTTGTCAGATACAATGGTACGAGGGATACCAAACCGACTGAAAATGGACCTCAATGCTGACGCTGTGGATTCGCCCGATGCTGACTTTAGCGGTACGACCTCAAGCCACTTGCTGTGGGAGTCTATTAGTACCAGTAACATGAACCCTTCCACCGGCCCGGCAAAGTCAACGTGTACCCGCGCCCATTTCTCGTTCGTCTCCGGCCACGGAACCGGCTCTCTTGCAGGTGGATTCGGGGCCAATTGCGCGCACTGTTGGCACTGCTGAACCATACGCTCTAAGTCTTGGTCAATCCCAGGATACCATATCATGGTTCGTGCTAACGATTTCATCGCCGAGGCTGCGCGGTGACTTTCGTGCAGAAGGTCAAGCACCAATTTTCGCGCTCCCTGTGGTATTACCACTCGACATCCCCAATACACCAAGCCGTGCGCGAATGTGAGTTCGTTTTGCCTGTTCAGGAACGGCCTTAACGTTTCCGCTGCCGCCTGGTGCTTGAGAGGCCAGCAACCATCCTGGATCCAGCTACGGACCTGCTTCAAGTCGTCGTCCTCCGCCGAAAGCCGTTTCAGGAGAGCAGTTGATATGAAGTTCTCGTTGAGCTGCTCCGTCAGCAGGACGTACTCGGGCAGCTCCTCAGTAGACGAGCTACCGGTGCTAGCACGGGGTAACCGGCTTAGGGCGTCGGCATTTTGATTTTCAGAGCCCCTACGATAGACCAGATTATACGTATAATCCCGCAGAAGCAGCGACCAACGCTGGATCCGGGCTGCGGCCATCGAAGGGATTGCTCGATCCGGACGAAAAAGACCTACCAGCGGCTTGTGGTCGGTGATTAGCGTGAAATGGCGGCCAAGTAAATACTGACGAAATCGTGATACACCAAAAACAAGAGCTAAGGCTTCCTTCTCGAGGTGAGCGTAATTACGCTCGGCCACTGATAACGTGCGTGAACGGAACCCAATCGGGCGATAGTCGTTGCCAACCTTGATAGAAAGAACCGCCCCGATGCCGTAGGGTGACGCGTCGCATTCTAATCTCAAGGGTTTGCCAGGGGCGAAGTGAGCCAAAATATTCGCGTTTTTGAGAGCGGTCTTGCTATTTTCAAACGCCGTTTCGGCCGTGCTGGACCATTTCCACGGTTGATTTTTTTTCAATAATTCGTACAATGGAGCTAGCAAAGTTGCCATACTTGGCAGGAACTTGCTGTAATACGTGATCAGGCCAAGATAAGACCTTAATTCTGACACGTTACGCGGCCTGGGAGCTAGCATGATTGCTTCCAAATTTTCTTCTTTTGGGTGAAGCCCCGACGAGTCTATTTTATGGCCAAGGTAGTTTACCTCTTTTTGTCGAAACTTGCACTTCTCCTTGTTGAGCCTGACTCCATAGTCCCGCAGCCGTAGCAGCACCTGCCGGAGCGTCGAATCACCCTTCTTCTCAGCCACCAAGATATCGTCCAGGTATACTTGAACTCCGGGCAGATCCCCCAAAATGGATTCGATCTTGCGCTGGAAGATGGCCGGTGCAGATGCAATTCCGAATGGTAGTCTATTGTAGCAGAACAGTCCCTTGTGCGTGTTTATAACTGCTAGTTGTTTTGAAGCCTCATCAAGACAGAGCTGGTAGTAGGCGTTACTCAAGTCAAGAGTGCTGAAGAACTCCCCACCGCGAAGAGATGCGAAGATGTCGTCTATCACGGGTAGCGGGTACTGTTCGGTATGGCACGCCGCATTCACGGTTAGTTTAAAATCACCGCATACTCTGAGAGCACCATTCCTTTTAACTACGGGCACAATCGGTGCCGCCCAGTCGGAATGGGGCACGGCAGACAACACCCCCTCCGCCACCAGTTTGTCTAGCTCGTCGGATACTTTGTCGCGTAGCGCGTACGGCACCGGCCGCGCCCTTGCGAACTTCGGTTGAGCATCGGAGCGGACATGCAGACTCACCGGTGGTCCTTTCACTGTTCCCAGGCCGGGCTCGAACAAATCCGTGAACTCTTCAAGAAGCAGTTCCAAGCTCCGGTCGTCCGATGACACCACGGTGGGCTGAACCGAGCCTTGTGGGAGGCTGCCTGAAAGACTGAAAACGGAAGCTCCCCGGGCATTCATGTCCCTGATTAGGTCTCTGCCACACAAGGAAGGACCCGAACAGCCGAGCACGATGAGAGTCCCATCTGTAATTTTGCCTTCGTATTTCACTCGCATGTTCAATTCGCCCAGCACGGGCAGAGTCCCCAGAAAGCACGAGAGGCGAACTGGCGTCTTCCGGAGCTGCGGCCACGAACTCCTGAACTTCAGGTACACGTCCTGCGGTATTACACTCACGGGTGACCCTGTGTCCACCACCATCATGAGTGGTACCCCGGACCAGACGAACTTCCGCATGACGGGTTCCACCAAACCGACAGAATGATCCGAATTGGCGTGGGAGCAGTGCACTGTAAACAAACTTCCTTCTTCGCTCGAACCGCTGTTGTCCCCTTCAATAGCATTTGTGGCGGCTGTTTTGTGCTTACGTGGCCCGTATTTACCCGTAGTGTGAGCCTCGCCAGCGCGACAGCACCTTGCAATGTGCCCGATCCGTCTGCAGCGATAGCACGTCGCGTGTCGAAGCCTGCATGACTCGGCGTTGTGGGAATCGCTTCCGCAGCGCGAGCACGCCAGCTTGAGTGTCGTTTTGCGAGGATGGCGGGCTGCTCGGCGAGCGTGGTCTGGCGTGACCGCGTTGACGTCTGCCTCCGAAGAAGGAGACGGCTTCATGGCTGCCGAATTCGCTGCGGCGGCTTCAGCAGCAAGGACGAAATCTTCAGCAGTCTTTAGGGTTAAATCCCGCTTGGCAAGTAAAAGCTTCTGAACTTCTTTGTTCGCAATGCCGCAAACGATGCGGTCGCGTAGCAGCCGGTCACAAGAGGCACCGAAGTTGCAGTGCTCAGCTAAGCGGCGAATCGCCACAATGAAATCTTGAACTGTTTCACCCTGTTCCTGGCTCCGGTTGAAGAACTTAAAACTTTCAGCGATTTCATTTTGCTTGGGGGCGTAGTATGTACCCAGTCGTTGTACCACTTCAGAATAGCTGAGCTTGTTGACTGTTTCAGGCGAGCATGATGCTTCAAGCACTTCAATGGACTTTGAGCTCAATGCCGAGACGAGTAAGGCCCGTTTCTGTGCGGCTTCTGTCACCGAATTTCCCTCGAAAAACGCCTCCAGACGAGTCAAGTAAGATGTCCACTTATCTGTAACTTCGTTGAAGAGGGGCACCGCGTAGTTCATGCTGCCGCTCGCACGCAGAGTGGGCTCGGGTGACCTCGTCGCCAGTGTTGTGAAGACGCATGGGTCCAGCCAAAGAACGTTTATTCAGTATTGGGAGGCCTTTTTATGGGCAGGGGGAGAGGGAAAAGATTGTCAAGAGAAAGAAAACAGAACAGCAGCGCACCGGCTTGTGCGCTGCGTATTTGCCGAGTCATTCGCTTCCTTGCATTAGTAGATTGCATCTTTGCGTTTACTGTCCTTGGGTATATTAGGGGTTGTGAATGTATAACGCTGTAAGGTCCAGAAAGAAATTCCTTTTGTAGAGGGGTGGTAAGCAGAAGAGAAATTGTAAAGAGTGACTTCATGTCTTCTTCTATGTTTCCTCTTTTGGGTCGCCTAATATTTTTTTGTGTATTAAAACTCAGCTGTGTTTGACACTTCTCTGCGTTTGTGTCATCCTTCAGAGAACCAGTCTTGAATAAAGTATTTGTGTTTAGCCTGAATGGCCACCTTGCACCCTCGTTTTCGTTTTTGTTCATTAATAAATGACTGTAGGATTCAACTGTAAGCGCAGTGTTAATGCACACAAATAAATAGCAGCATACTTGTGTTGAATAGTGCTGATGATTGGACCAGTTGGTAGCCAATAATTAAAAAGAAACCATAAAGAATATGGGAACAGAGGATACGAACGCAACACAGCGCTGTGTGGATCTCCTCCTTGTCCGTGCGATTCACACTCCGTGATTTTAATAATACATTTTCTGTTATATTTTCTGCTTATTATCATCTGTATAGGGGTTCACTGAGCGACCCACCTGCCATTGTATTCACTTTAGGGCAGCTCCCCCTTCCTCATGGTGCCATCGTTGAGAAGGTGCTGCGTTGGCGTCACTCTCACTCTTGTGGTGCAGCTCCCCAGGCTCCCATAGGTTGCAAGCTGCCAGTCAAACTGAGTCAGGCCTGCCAGCCCTGCAGAAAATGTCAATTCCACTCTTTTAGACGTAGACACCCACATTTTGCGTGTACCTGAAATAAGCTCTAACAGAGAGGAGACAATATAATTGGCCCTTTTTGAATGCATCCTTTTTTTTCGCTGAGAACATACATACAAGTCGCACGCTATTGTACATTCAGTGGTGCGGCTTAATTTATGAAGAGCACCTTTTTATATACCTTTGAGCTCTTTGAGAAAAGATTCAATACAATTGGTCGGACATAAATGGCTGCTATGAACTGTCATATATTTACATATTACCTGACATCATAAAAACAGTAAAGCAGGGTAGGGCTGTACTGCATCAATTACGAATTTGTAACCAATTAATAGTCGGCATTTATTTATTTATTACTATTGGATATTAGTCTTTTGTCAGGAAGAATAACCGGGCGAGTTAGTACGGTTGTAGTCTTTCAACTCCATCGAATATTCAGGTTTGCAATTAGCGTTTCAGTTAATTTTTTTCCACCTTTTTCATGTTTCTTCTTTTTCTAACTGCTCTGCTTTTTGTAAGCGCTTTCGCCACCACTAAAAAACGTGACATCCAAACTTTTTTTTTTTTTTTGAAATCACACAATTGTAAACCTGGAAAGTGTGCCGGTTCGGCTAACGCGAAAATACCGCGCGTCTCTATGGCACAGGCATTAGCTTAGGCAACAAAATCATGCTGCTCGCTCTTGTAACGTTTTTCTCGCTCCCGCCTTATTAAACAAATCGGTGGCGAGCGGCTGTTGGTACAAGACGTCAGAACTAACATGACCAGTGATTAACACTTTGGAACGGCGACTGAATGCTTGAACGTCCGTCAGACGGCACCTGAACGCTCCGCAAAAGCGTCGTCGGAGGAGCGTCGTTGGACGGCGCCCACAACATGCCCACGGTGCCGCCGCACGGGAATCCTTCTCACACTGCGGAGCGAGCCACAGGTATTGAAGAAGATACGCTCTTTTCAAGTAACGAAATAACACAGGACAGAAGCATAGTTAAAATGAAGCATAGCTTAGCAAGCACACTGTACACGCCAAAGTTTGAAACAGCAGCCCACTTCGCAGAAACAAAAGAATGTTGCTTAACGGCGTTTGCACGAGTCGTCCATGCTGTCCTGAACTTCCGGCGTTGGCCAAGACGCGGCGTCTCCCAGCTCTCAGTGATTGCTTGCTATTCTTGAACACGGTATTCATAAGGAAGATAACTAAAATATCCGCTAAAACGTCTGTAACGTAAAAATAAAAGAGATTTCCGAAACCTCTGGAACTCCAACGACCATCCAAGTTGCATGGTCGTTGGAGTTCCAGAGGTTTCGGAAATCTCCTTTATTTTTACGTTACAGACGTTTTAGCGGATATTTTAGTTATCTTCCTTATGAATACCGTGTTCAAGAATAGCAAGCAATCACTGAGAGCTGGGAGACGCCGCGTCTTGGCCAACGCCGGAAGTTCAGGACAGCATGGACGACTCGTGCAAACGCCGTTAAGCAACATTCTTTTGTTTCTGCGAAGTGGGCTGCTGTTTCAAACTTTGGCGTGTACAGTGTGCTTGCTAAGCTATGCTTCATTTTAACTATGCTTCTGTCCTGTGTTATTTCGTTACTTGAAAAGAGCGTATCTTCTTCAATACCTGTGGCTCGCTCCGCAGTGTGAGAAGGATTCCCGTGCGGCGGCACCGTGGGCATGTTGTGGGCGCCGTCCAACGACGCTCCTCCGACGACGCTTTTGCGGAGCGTTCAGGTGCCGTCTGACGGACGTTCAAGCATTCAGTCGCCGTTCCAAAGTGTTAATCACTGGTCATGTTAGTTCTGACGTCTTGTACCAACAGCCGCTCGCCACCGATTTGTTTAATAAGGCGGGAGCGAGAAAAACGTTACAAGAGCGAGCAGCTTAATTTGTTGCCTAAGCTAATGCCTGTGCCATAGGAACGCGCGGTATTTTCGCGTTAGCCGAACCGGCACACTTTCCAGGTTTACAATTGTGTGATTTCAAAAAAAAAAAAAAAAAAAGTTTGGATGTCACGTTTTTTAGTGGTGGCGAAAGCGCTTACAAAAAGCAGAGCAGTTAGAAAAAAGCAAAAACATGAAAAAGGTGGAAAAAAATTAACTGAAACGCTAATGTCAAACCTGAATATTCGATGGAGTTGAAAGACTACAACCGTACTAACTCGCCCGGTTATTCTTCCTGACAAAGACTAATATCCAATAGTAATAAATAAATAAATGCCGACTATTAATTGGTTACAAATTCGTAATTGATGCAGTACTGCCCTACCCTGCTTTACTGTTTTTATGATGTCAGGTAATATGTAAATATATGACAGTTCATAGCAGCCATTTATGTCCGACCAATTGTATTGAATCTTTTCTCAAAGAGCTCAAAGGTATATAAAAAAGTGCTCTTCATAAATTAAGCCGCACCACTGAATGTACAATAACGTGCGACTTGTATGTATGTTCTCAGCGAAAAAAAGGATGCATTCAAAAAGGGCCAATTATATTGTCTCCTCTCTGTTAGAGCTTATTTCAGGTACACGCAAAATGTGGGTGTCTACGTCTAAAAGAGTGGAATTGACATTTTCTGCAGGGATGGCAGGCCTGACTCAGTTTGACTGGCAGCTTGCAGCCTATGGGAGCCTAGGGGACTGCACCACAAGAGTGAGAGTGACGCCAACCCAGCACTGTCTCAACGATAGCACCATGAGGAAGGGGGAGCTGTCCTAAAGTGAATACAATGGCAGGTGGGTCGCTCAGTGAACCCCTATACAGATGATAATAAGCAGAAAATATAACAGAAAATGTATTATTAAAATCACGGAGTGTGAATCGCACGGACAAGGAGGAGATCCACACAGCGCTGTGTTGCGTTCGTATCCTCTGTTCCCATATTCTTTATGGTTTCTTTTTAATTATTGGCTACCAACTGGTCCAATCATCAGCACTATTCAACACAAGTATGCTGCTATTTATTTGTGTGCATTAACACTGCGCTTACAGTTGAATCCTACAGTCATTTATTAATGAACAAAAACGAAAACGAGGGTGCAAGGTGGCCATTCAGGCTAAACACAAATACTTTATTCAAGACTGGTTCTCTGAAGGATGACACAAACGCAGAGAAGTGTCAAACACAGCTGAGTTTTAATACACAAAAAATTAATAGGCGACCCAAAAGAGGAAACATAGAAGAAGACATGAAGTCACTCTTTACAATTTCTCTTCTGCTTACCACCCCTCTACAAAAGGAATTTCTTTCTGGACCTTACAGCGTTATACATTCACAACCCCTAATATACCCAAGGACAGTAAACGCAAAGATGCAATCTACTAACATCTGGGTTAATGTGATTAAACAAACAACAGGGAATGTCCTTGAGCTTTCAATTTAGGAAATAAAAAATATCATGCACAACATCAAGATTAAAAAACAAAACAGACGGACATCATGCCTGTTTCTGATATAAATATAGACCAAGAAACTCCTTCCACACGATGGCAAAACACAGGGAAGGCATTCAACAGATTTCTAGGTTTCATCATTCTTACTGATTCTTTCAGTATATAATTGTGGTCATTCTCTCTAGTCAAAATTATTTCAGTAGTGTTCTATAAGGACACACAATTATTACATTAGATCTTGTGTTTTTACACAGCTGAATACAGGTCCTTATTTTTCTGCAACATTTATACTAAGTTGAATCGGTCATTAATTAAGGTTTTGTCGCATGAAGTGGTCTATGAAGTGAGCGAGAATTTCTAGCGGTCCTTGGCACATGTCGTGCTGTAGGCTTATGTATTACTGGCTGTCTCTTTGTTACATTGTGGTATATGGCAACCTGTATTAAATTTATTGCAGGTCCCAGCTGAACCAAGCGGGTAGGCCCACCGTCAAAGACCGCAAGCCGCTCTCTTCAAGCCGCACACAGTGTTCTATGAGGTAAGCAATCATTTCTGGCGGTTCTTGGTACATGCCGTGCTGGGGGTTTATGTAAAACTGGCCTTGTCCTCTTTTATCTAATTTTACGTTAGGAAAAGTGGACCTCTGTAGTGGGACGGTGCATGGCTGCATGTACTTGCACCTGGTATTTATATATACATCAATACAAAACTTTCTATTTTGATTCAAACGAAACTAAAAAAAAAAAAAAAAAAAACGGCGTGAGTGTTACTTGGATGCCGCCTTCACTGTGTGTTTGTGGGGCTCGGAGGACATTAGATAAGGGATGACCGTCGCAGTATGTTCTAATGTACCAAAATGTTTTAATAATATTTTTAATTAATGATTTTATGGGGCATGTTGCAATTCTAGTTTCAAAGGCAGTGAATATTAAAGACTCACCCAATTGACACAATTTGCGAATGGCAACAAGTTTTGAGATATTCAGTGCTAAATATCTGTCTTTTCGTCACCCAATTCCAAAATCTTGCGCTCAGAAGACGTCAGGATGTTGTGCGGACGAGGTGGCTTCAAACGCACGTTCACTATCTTGGCAGTACGACGCCGATGCATCCACCAAGGACACACTGTCGAGATAGTGACGATGTGCCTGGTAGGACTATGTCACTCTTCTACCCACCATTAACGGCACGAATTCTTGAGCTCAATTTCAGCGCGGTTTTTGCATCCGACATTAAATATGCAAAAGTTGGACAATGAATATCTCGAAGCCACTTGGCTTTTCGTGAATTGTATAAATCGCGATAGCCTTTAATATTGACTGTCTTTTAGCACTGCAGTTGCAACATGGATCATAAAGCCATTAATTACAAAGCTAACAAATTTTGGTCAGTTAGTCAACATGCTGTGGCAGTTATCCCCTTTACTAATGTCCGCCGAGTCCCACGAACACGCAGTAAAGAAGACATTGACATAACTCTCACGGCATTTTTTTTTAAATTTTGTTAGCTTTCAAATAGAATGCTTTGTCTACATGTAAAACGACTTGTAGAATGTAATCATGCACATAATTGTTACAAAGCTTTGCTTTTCACCCAATTAGGTATTGCATTTTTTATCGCAACCTTTCAAACATGAGCAAAGCATCCAGTTTGGTATCAAAATGTATTCTATTCGGCAATAAATTCAATGGACTACTACTTGGCTTGCCTTTGGCTTCATACTGAAAATAATAGGCATGTGCGAATCATAGAATTTGGGCTTAAATTGGATAATGATTTGAGATTATTTACTTTTCAGTTTAATATCACATGGTTTCTGCACCTCCCTCCAAGCGCAAGCGAATTCTGGGTCCGTTTACATCAAGTCATCCAGCAGCCGCAGGTTACCTTTTCGGCCACCGAGATTGCTCTTCTCTTGACGCAAACAGCTCATTGTATGTTTAGGAGTAAAGCAGAGGGAACAAGGACACAGGACAGAGAAGATGTACACAGATGAAGCACTGACTGTCAACTGTTTATTTTTAAAGAAAGGTTCAACGGCGTGGTCACACCAAACAACAGTTATATTACGACACATGACCGTCACATGATCGTCACAAGTTAAAGCCCCTCAAAAATGCCAACTCACAATCATAAAGATCCTATCGAAGGCACGCTAACACAGTTGTCTTTGAACTTGGAAATGTAAAAGGCCTCACAGTTACCTCCCTAGTTCGTTGGTGACTGTGTCTTCCCAGGAGCGCGGTATCTTCCAAAACCGGAGAACAACCACATCTGTCGCAGTGAACCGGCATATTCCCTGACAGAGATGCCCTAATAGAACACGCGTGTTCACGTCATTTGTCATTAATGCAGCGACCGGTCTGGCCGCTGTAAACTTTTTTACAGATCAGGGAAATACTGCAGACCCCCCCCCTCCCCCCCCCCCACACACACGCAAGGGACAAACTTGTTCTTATGCTTCTTATCACATGCGGCCCTGACAACCTATCCCCTTTCCACCCTTGCGCATAAACGTCCCAGCTTGGCCGGTGCTGAGAAAACGACAGGAACATCGTGGCGTTGCGCTACTTTCTTTAACCTTTGCGTCACCTTATGGATATAGGGCACCACCACCGGTTTCTGCGTAGACTTCCTACCCATAACTACCTCCGGATATTTCACCCTCCTCAAGAGGCACTTGGCCACACCTACCAGGAGATGGCCAGGATAGCCGCCCTCCAAAAGTTTGTTGGCCTGGCTACGAAAATTCGTCGTCCTTCAGTGAGGACATGACCTGACGAGCGACCCCCGAAGACTACTGGATGATTCCCCTCTTAACTATGTTTGCATGACTCGAGTCAGACGGAAGCACACCTTTCTTGGACCTAGGACAAAACACACGTGGGAGTCCGAGAAAGTTAGCTTCATGTCTGAAAACTGTAGAACACCCCAACAGGGTCTTCCCTAGTGAAGTTCAACCCACTGGCATGACCCTTGAACACGTCCAACATGTCTGCAACCACACCCTCTCTGTTGCGGCCAGAACCAGTTCGGAACAACACCAAAATGTTATCTACGTACTTAAACAGACAGATGACGTCACTCCCTAAATCTCCGGCTATGTCTCTATCACACCTGGACAGGAATACGTCACTTAAAGAAGTCCCTGTTGAGGGTGTTCTACAGTTTTTAGACATTCAGCTAATTTTCTCGGACTCCCACGTGTGTTGGTGCTACTCTCCTAGGTCGAAGAAAGGTGCGCTTACGTTCGACTCGAGTAATTCAAAAATAGTTAAAAGGGGAATAATATCCAGTAGTCTTTGGGGGTAGCTCGTCAGGTCATGTCCTCACCAAATGACGACGAGTTTTCGTATCCAGGCTAATCCTGGCCATCTCCTGGTAGGTGTGGCCTAGTGCCTCTTGAGGAGGGTGAGATATCCGGAGGTAGTTATGGGTAGGAAGTCTACGCAGAAACCGGTGGTGGTGCCCTATATCCATAAGGTGGCGCATAGGTTAAAGAAAGTTTTCACCTTAAGAACCGTAGTAAAAAAAGTCAGGCTCCTCGCGGAGCATTAGTGATTTTCCCCTTAATGTGAAGAATTAAGATATATGTGCGTGCATTTTAGATTAGATATGTGTTGTCTAAACAAGACGTATACGTTTCAAACATTAAAACCATCGCGTCTTCCTCCGACAACCAAATCTCGTAAGAACTACTTCGGCCGGCGTACGAAAAATGCGCAACGCGTCCTTTTTCCTTGAGGTGAAAACGAGTATAGTTAACTTTCTAACATCGTAAGGAATGTCAGCCTTCACGACATTTGACCAAATGATGTAAACCGATTCGATGAAACGGCGTTCGGTGAAGTGTGTGGCAAGCGGGCAACAATCTGCGCGCTGACGTCGGCAGTGACGTTCAGGGGCGCACCGCGGGCACAAGCGCGAGCTCCCGATTAGCTCGCGAGACAGTCGAAGACTGGATTGCATGTCTTGTCCTTTTTGTGGGTGAGCAGTATGCACCGATCCCCACACATATCACCTCATTGAATGGAATGGACCTCCGATTCAATGTCTGGATTTGCTGTCTTCAATGGAGAGTGTGTATTTTTCAGTATAAATGTGTATGCATTAAAATTAGTTACATGCTGCATAAGTCTACAGAAAGCAGCAGGAATGGTAGAAAGTTTGTGTTGCATGCTTCCGCGCTCCTGTGACGCGGCTGGTAGGATGCGAGAAGACGACGCACTATGTCAAAGCACGAAGTGGATGTGTTAGTTCGCTTCTATGCCGATTAAAAATGGTTTATTTCGTTGAAAAACAAATTTGTATAACGTTTTTGTTAGTGATCTTTCTAATGAATAACAACGCGCCGAAGTTGCTTTTTTATTAGAAAATATAATTAGCAATTACAAATGAGAAAAATCTTAAAAATGTTCATAAACAAGCCTCGAGCTTCACATTACAGCTTGCGCGGCGTGCGTCAGGGCTATTCACAGACTCTCTGATTCTTTTTTTTTTCGGATCTGTGGAGGCTACTGTAGAAACAGGTATGGCATCACGGTAATGTAAAGGACGCGCTGTCTCCTTAGCTGTGCACGCGCGCACAGTTGTGTTGTAAAGCGCTGCACACTTGTTCTAGCTAGATTGAGCTCGCCGGTACCGACGCTTCCATCCAAGTGTGACTTGACAGTTGCTGCCGAGCAAATGCTCGTCTGCAACTGACACTTAACTCCTCCCGAATCGAATACGTGGCAAAGAATTTGGTCATATCGCGACTTTTGCTCGAAAGAAAATCAGAAATTTTCATAAATTGCTAAATTGTCGGCCATGGCCCGTCAAATTCAGGCGATTGATTAATTTGTTCTATGCTATTTTTACTAAGAATTGCTTACAAATTTAAAACCGCTCGCTGAGAAGCGCATCCCGCATTATGCGCATTTGGGTCCGCAAATATTAAACAAACGGACGGTAGTAATTCATAGCAGGTGTATTCCCCATTTTTTGGGGACGTTGAAGTGTCACCGACTTACTAGATTGAACGCTTCGATTGCGAGGGGGTCTCGCACGTTTCGCATCGACCGGGTGAATAAGCAGGGATTTAGTTGAAACGACTCCGGAAGCCAGCCACCGCTTCTTCCTGCCGGTTATTTTGAGGAAATGATCGTTTACTGGTTTACAAAATTAAAAAAGGAGTCAACTCGGAACTAATAAGAGACCAGCATTCACAGAACACATTGAAACCAACAGCATACAAGGAGTCACTTTCAACGAAATGTTTACTACACACGCAAGTGGTTCTCGAATTTCGCTTTACTATTTTCAATTTGATGAGACATTCCTTTCTTAATTTTATTATGTCCGAATCATAATAAAAAAATACACCCTACTTGCCGTGGTAAATGTTGTAGTAAGATAAAGTGAAGTGCAGGATATTCTATTTTCATGATCCAGCTTTTTGTACTGGGGTAGAGAACAGCGCACCACCTTCCCAGCTCTTCGGTACCTCAGCGCCAAAAGTGTTTGTTGGCACGACTACGCGTGCCCGTGCGTTTTCAAACTTTGGTAAAATGTCCTACTACAAATATCGCTTCGCCAAATAAACACAACGCGTGAAACCGGCTTTTGCCGCGTGCTACCCAAACAGCGCGGGAGACGAGCTGACGTGCCGAGGAATCCACGATCTGCGCGGTCTGTTCTACCCGTGACGTCACAAACGATGATGATGATAGCTAAAGGAGCACCCCTCGTAGTTCGCATACGCTGCCAATATGGTTACAAATCACCAAAAATGCGGCTGATTAAAAAAAAAACGCACTTAGGAAATTGAAGGCGGCCCTCTATCGCCCAAACGTCCCGTATGCCAACGCATTCGCGCTATCGCGCACAGCGCGACGAAATTTACAAACTGCGTCGTTAGTTTATAGCGCATATGACGGTGTTCTTGAGACTCCGTGGTGCCTTTTTATACGCTATGAAATTTTTAAAACGATGTTACTATCAGCTTCCCTATCCGATGCGGTCCGCTCCAATACCTCTCTACGACACGCTCCTCAGTTCAAATGTGGCCCGCTCCGCTATCCGCTATGGCCCCTTTGCAGCTATCATATGTTGCCCACTACGATATCTGCTGCGTCCCGTTCAGGGTCGGCGGAGAAAAGCTCACCGGCATTTGAGCGGATGCGGAGAAAAGCTCACTGATTTTTTTTTTTAATTTTTTTTGTTAGCTTAGCGAATTGTGCGCCACACGTTGAAATTAACACGACTAGAATTCGTCACTTCATTAAAAGTAAGTGTTCTCTTTTTTTTTTGTAATTTTCTTGAAGTTCATTTGGAGTATTTACTAATTCCTCAGAAATTACTGATCACCTATTTTGTATATTAATGACGCCGCAAGTATAACATCAGAACATCGGACACCCGTTAAAAGACAACAATTTATTGACAGCTTGACAGTGCGCCGTCGGTAGCTCTGTCAGATAAAAAAGCTTGTTTTCTGCGAGCTTATTATGAATAGCGGTGTGTGAACCGTTTTCAGATTAGCGTTTTTCAATATTAAGACTTTAGTTGCGAGAACAACTTTGTCCTGTCGTGCTTCTTGTCTTCACTCCGTCTCCGTCGTTTGAGCGGTTTTCATCAGGTATAACGTTTAACAACTCGCCCAATTCGCTACCTTATAGAAGAATAGTTCTTGTAAAGTAACGAGTAACAACGGTGACAGTGTGCAGCTCTGAAGGTCATGAGTGGCTCGCTGTCGAAAGGCCCTATCACACAAAGGCAACGTGTGGAAACACCAGCACGAACGGCTAGAAAACTTGCTTCTCCGTGGAAGAAAGAAACCTCGATATCCTACTGAGCGTTCTATCCTGTTTTCAAAGGTTAACCAAAGATTCAAAGAGAATTTCAGGCACGGCGTTGTTACGCATGCACTTTCGGATTTTCAGAATTTACAGTTTTGCTTTTTAGGTTTTAGGCAGACATTATTACGTTTTCGAACTTTTTCCTGTTCTTCAAGCTCATGAAGTTTTCAGTTAGGCTTTCGTTGCTTAGAGAGTGTGCACAGAAAGCACTCGCCCGCAATTTATAATTTGGGAACAATATACCCAATATGCTTGACAAATATTACTAGAAAGGACATTTTCTTTTTTTTTTTACAAAGCTTACGACTTTTAATGATAAATTGATATATGTTGAACAGAATCCAACAGCCTCCTTATGAAAAGAGGAAAAAAAGTCAGTGAACTTTTCTCCGCATACGCTCAATTGCCGGTGCATCCACCGGTTTTGCGGTGAGCTTTTCTCCAGGATTCCCCGTTCAGCTATGCGATGTGGTCTGCTCACCTAACCAATGTTGCCCGCTCCGCTATCCGCTCCGTGACCCACTTAGATATGCGATGCCCACGCGGTCCGCACCACTAGACTCTACGGCCCGGTCCTCCATCCATATGCAGCCTGCTCCGCTGTCCTATGCTGCCCGGACTGCTATCCGCCGCGGCCCGTTCAGCTATTTGCTGCCGTCCGCTCCACTTTCAGCTATCGCTGTAGTGCACTTTATATGCACGGTGGCCCAGCGCTATGCGGAGAGCAAGTCGTCTGCTTCTTGCGCAGGGGTTGCTGGGACATCAGAGCGACGCCGAGTTCTGACTGTCCTTGTTTGAAAGAATAGTGGGTAGAGCTCAATGCTGGATTCCTTGAGGTCTACCCACTATATTTTTTTTTATTAGGCCAATAAGAGTTCGGCGTCGTTCTGACGTCACCGCAACGTTTGCGTAAGTAGCAGACGACTTGCTCTCCGCATATGCATTTGATGAGCAGAAGTCACGATTATAATCACTGATTCGCTTTCTGTTTCGCCAAACCGTTTCCCAATCAACCGAAAACAACCACATAAGATTGTTGTTCGTTTTTGGTTCAGGTTCATTACCAAATGTTTGATTTAGAATTTGGTTTTGTTCCGGTCGGGTCAAAAGAAACGGTTTTGGTCCGGTTTGGGCTCGGGTTTGAGCTCGGTTAACAGCCTGGTAGAAACGTGAAATTACCTGTCTCTAGTATCAAGAAGACTTCCCCACCATGTTCTCTCCGCTTGAACACCGACCGAAAAGTCAGCTGGTGTTCAAGCGACCAAAAGATCGTCCTCAAGACAACATCGATGGAGCGAGCACTGGTGCTCTGCCTGGGAGTCTATTATATAAGAAACATAACCTACCCAATGGCGTTTCTTAGCTCCTGGCACTAATTCAAATAGTGGCGGCGGGCGACGCCAACTGTCCCAAAGTTGGAGAAAGGTACGTCTGAAGGCCCTCTTAAAATCTTTGACAGCCTGAAAGAGTAAAAAAGCTGGGCCGACGTTCCTATACAGCTTTTGAAACTAGTTACGTTTCCTTATATACGTAAAAAAATCTCTGGAAGCCCACCAGGATTCACTGTGTCAATATTTAATGATCAAGTAAAAACGTTTCATATTGTTTAACATTTGCTTCACGTATCTTTTTGCTACGTTCTTTTTTAGTACCTGTTGAAGGTAAACATAGGTTATCAACAGTTCCCCAAACACTGAAAATCCCTATGATCTACCTTCTATACAGGCTGTTTACCAACCTGGCAAACAAAAACTCTGTAATTGTCAGAGAATTTGGCGAGTTTGAAAAAGTCGGGGAATTTCCACCTCGCAGTCACGAAAATTGAACTTTTCTTTCTCCGAGCGACTGCAAATCACGCGCGGGTGGTGTTGCATAATTGCATGCAACTCGGCTATTGTGCCGACGCAAATCTCTGAAACTCCTATCGCATTCTCTTGAAACGTTCGCATTAATATCAGCTTCTCTCCTTGTGCTCGCGCAAAAAAAAATTATTTAGCGAGAAATATCAAAGAATAGACTGACAAGGTAGTATGATATAGTTCTTGTTATCCGTCAGAAATACCAGTGTTTTCTAAATATAAACTGTGCTTCAGGGTTTAGATACATCCTGCCCCCTTGGAATCAGGCAGGGAATTACGGTGAAGTAGAGGAAACCTGGAAAAGTAGGCGAATTTTTAAGCGCCATATTGGTAGACACCCTGGTATAGTGTCTAGAGAAAGCTGATTAAGTACACAGCGCAACACTGCGAAAACACACAATCGCTGTGCTTTTTTTTGTCCTTTTTAAAGTTTTAGGGCTTTCTTCCAAACAAGTAGTTCAGTGGGAAATGTTTATTTGGGGGCACTATGCTAAGCGTTCATATTTTATACCTACAAATTTCCAAATAAAGTACGAGTTTTTTTTTTTTTTTTTAACTTCCGACTAAATGTGTAAAAAAGGAATAGTGAATAAAATATTTTAATATACGCTAAATGTAGCTATGTACTTTGACTATCATTTTACATAATCATTATATAATTTAAGGCAGTTATTATGACGTGGTGCAAGCTTGTAGATGCCCCCCTTCCCCCCCCCCCCCCCCCCCCCCTCAGGGGGGGGCTTCCACAGGGGTTGTTAGACCTTCCAATGAACTGAATAAACAAAACAAGAGTGCTTAAAATATTTTATTACACAGAATGTAGATACATATTCTAGATTCTCCTACAAATAATCACCAATTTGACGTCATTATGACGTGGCACGAGTTTTTGTATGCTTCCTCCCTTCTGTATGCCCTCCCTTTTTTTTTGGGGGGGGGGGGGGGTGGTACGAAAGCTTGTGCCATGCCATAATGGCTGCCTAAATCCATGCGATGATTATATGATAAAGTGGCTAAAGCTTGTATCTGCAATCTGCATATACAAATAATTTTTAATCGCTTCTATTTTCTTCACAAAATTTCTCAGAAGTCAAAAAACAAAACAAAAAAACAGCCCTGGTACAAAAAATTACTAATGTACCCGTGCTCACAGTCTCCCGGAGTTTACATACAGCAACATATTGTACCTGAGATGGCATAGAACGATCCGATGCGCTCGCTTCCAACAACCGCCTGTTGAGTGACATAATATATAAGTAACGGGGCATGTCCTTCTCTCATAATGTTAGATGCAAAAATAGAGCATCGTATGTGAAACACCTTACTATTTATTTCTTGCTTCTCACGTATTCCTGAAGCTTTTAGATATCCCCGTGCATAGGAGCAAGAAAAGTTCAAGCTGTAAATATATTCAGCTTCAATCATTTTAACCGTCACTAGCGTCGTCCTCAACACTTAAATGCCTGCTTTCATTGATGCCGACTGCATCGCTATATTGAAAACATATGTTTAACGTTTAGTGGATGACGTTAGTAGCGCTAAAAAAGGGGTGAAGCGGTGAGAGGTGAACTATTATGCAAATTAACCCAGATAAAAAAGTATCTAATGTGACCCAAATAAAAAGTCTTCGAGGTGACCCAGATAAAAAAAAAAATATCCGCGGTGACCCATATAAAAGATTTTCAAGGTGACCCAGGTAAAACATTTTCGAGGTGACCCAGATAAAAGTTCTCCAAGGTGACCCAGATAAAGCATTTTCAAGCGGACCCATATATATATTCGTCACAAATATATCCACCACGAATTTGCAAAAAAGTGGTGGATAAATAGCGGATACATCTGCTACCGGGTTTAGAGTGTAGTGAAGCCGCCGGACGGCCACCTCGCTCGTAGACGAATTGCGGTTTTGCTAGCGTTGCAGAAGCTGGCGGCAGCTTGCTGTAGACACGCTTTCTACTCGTTTGTCCTCATTCGTCGAACAAGGTTTTTAAGACTCTGTGTAAGCGTAGAAAGAGTGTTTCGCCGGTCTTGCGGCATAATCAAAGCTTAGCGAAGCTTATATAGGACGCTCTGGTTCGGCATGTAATGAACGAGTAAGCCTGAATGATAGGGACTCATTTTCAGGAATAACGCAACAAATAAATGTAGAACTGCAAAAAAAAAAAAAAATTAACGAGTCCTATTCACGCTTACAAACTAAACCAGAAGGTATACCGATCTTTCTGCGTCGTCGATGTAAGGGGTGATGATCCGATGCAGCGCGTTACCGGTGCTTTTATACACGTGGTGCGTCCAGGAACCTTCGGAATCAAAACGCTCGATGACAGCAGATAATGAGCTTAAACTTTTCAAAAAAGTACAGAATTAAAAAAAAAAAAGACCCGCGCCGAGCGGGGTTTACATCCCGTTCCTCCATGCGGCAGCCGCGTGTGTTGCCAGCTTCGCCACGCACACGGCATTATCCAGGTAGAAGAAAACATAATGAGCATGAACATAGAAATGACTTTCTCGTAAATGTACCCACAACCTGCGACACAAGGGATGCATGTAAGACACAAAAGTAGCTCTTTAGATCAGAAGTTTCGGCTGCCTTTCTTGGGAGCCAAGTTTTGAGTAAATGAACGCTGCAACCTGCTCGACTGCCTTTATTCATAAAAGATCAAGAAAATATAAAAAAAAAAAATGATCGGGCGTGGTTTGGAAGAACTTATCCGGTTGTTTTTCTTCTGCATTTCTTTGTCCCCTTTTCGGTGGTGTAGCACTCACATCCTGAATTAGTGTAACTTCCGCACATGAAACCCCATCTACACTGAAACGAGACAACGGAGTTTTAGAGCCACTGCCAGGGTGTAGAGAAAAAAAAAGAAAAAGATTATTCAAACCGTAATTTAAGTCCGGTTTTAAGCCCTAAATTAAATATCATGCGATTTTTTCTATCCTAACCTTAGTCACACCATGCCCCCCCCCCCCCCCCCCTCCTTTCCCCCTTCGAAAGACATGAATATCGAAGGCCGTGATTTCTAGATGTACTTTTTGTCTACTGACACTTCCGATGAAGGCAGGCATTTGATAGTTCGGCCAAAGAATCCTTAATTAAGAAATACTTTTTCCGAGTGGAGTGAGAAAACAGTGTCCTTCTTGTCAGAAGAAATCAGAGTGCTGCGTTTTCTAAGTTACCTTGCCCTCGTACACGGGGGGGGGGGGGGGGGGGGGGGGTGGAAGAAGTGAGGGAGATGTGACTGTTCTTGCAGGGTTCGCAGAACTCTTTCTACCAGAAATGAAATAAGAACAGGCGACAGAGGCGAGCGAGGGTCAAAAGGAAATTGAAAGGTGTTACAGAAATAATAGTAGTGATGATAGAGTGGTGGATGTAAAAAGCACAGCCACATTCGTACACACGCACAGGCACGCACACACACATCGACGCGCTCGCTTGGCTTCATCAGGGCTGCGTCCTTTGTTCCCAGCAGAACACACCGCGAAGGACTGCAGTCTGTCTTACAGGTTGGTAGAGGTCAAGAAGTTGAGAGTGCGCTGAAGTTTACCATGTCGGTTTGTGGATCCAGAGAAAAAAATTAATGTCGTCTGTTTTTGGTGCTGTATAGTCAAATGCTGCGACGCGTAAAAGTAACTCTCAGCATTTTGTAATTTTGCATTCAAGTAAATGTTGGAGTGCTTCTTCGTTGCATGTTGCACACAGTCGCTTATCTAACGCACCTATTTTATTGAAGAAAATCAATTGTTTTTCGCCGCTGCTGTGGAGTGCTTTGAAGCATCTATGAAAATACTCACGTACAACCTGGAACAATAATCCCAGTTTCTGGCCATGATATCGTTGATTGTTAATGGTCTCGATTTCTGTTGTGTATTTGAGTGAGATCTACGAAAGAAGATTGACAAATGGCTCTTAACTATTTTTATATGCAGCCATCCTACGCGTAGATGCACGGACGAGCAAACAGACACAAACATAATAATTGTTTGTGTTCATCTAATGTACAGATAAATTTACGGCGTCTTTGTTTTGCACTTAGTCAAAAAAGTGAATCTAGTTGTATGGACTCAACTGTAATAATCAGTTTACTAAGTTCAGTACGATTGCAAACCTGCGCAAAAGGAGGTGCTTCAGTACAGAGAAATGTGCGTGTTAAAGGGGTAAGCGTCTCGACAGTATGGAACGAACGTGTTCTACTGTCACACACGTTTTTCGGTGCTGTTAAAGCGTCTATCAAAACATGGCCTCAGAAGACTCTCGGCGCGCGAAGCTTAAGGCACCATGCTAGCGCTTGTAGAGCTGCATACACAACTTCTCGTGCGCAATGCCATCTTAGCGAGAAAGATCAATTGCCAATCTTTATCTATTAATGAAGTTGCGAATTTAACTAGTATAAAATCACTTTTTGAGAACAAAACGCAAACTACGCTACGCGTTGACATTCATTGCCGATCGTGAGTTATAACTGAAATTCGGTACGAACTGGAGAGTCAGCATCCTTGGACCTTGTGACACTCAACAGACCATTTCAGAAATGAGTGACACCTCCATCGTCTTTTCCGATGTACTACGGCAGTCTGATTAACGACGGCGTACTAAAACCCGAGACGGAGGCAAAAAAGTAGGACAGACAAAACGTCTGAATTTCTGAACAGAGAAACTGATCGAGTTTGATCAAAGTCTAATTTGATATTGTCTCGTCAAGATGTCATCAACAATAGCGTTTACAGGTCTAATAGAGGGGAGATGTTGTTTGAATAGGCTCAGCTGAACAATTACAAATTAGAAATTTGTAATTGTTCAGCTGACCCTATTCAAGTATATACCAACTAGCTCAAGTAAAACCATTAGATGATGTATTCTGAGCAAAAAAAAAAATTCCTATCCGGTCACTAGTTCGAGTCGAGTAAAATAATTCATGGACTGTAACAACAAATTCATGGTGTGAAATAAATCTGGGGGAGTATCATCAAGTACACATCAACGGTTCACAGCTGTGACCTCAAGTGTATACACCCAAGGCTAGTTCACACAGACCAGTTTTCTTACGTTACGTTACGAAAAGTCACCAGGAAATCTGTGCTTCGTATTAGGCGTGGCTACCGATTCAAGGAGATAGCATGGCACGCAACATTCGAGACACGATTGTTTCGGTGACTTAGACGTAACGTAAGAAAACGATGCTGTTTGAAAAGCTGAACCAAACTCAACTCCTTACGTTACGTTACGACGAGCCTTGTGTCCTTGGTTGCCACGGTAACTCACCGTCCTGGCTCGTCGTCACCGAAACATTCATGTCTCGAATGTCGCGTGCCAGGCAATATCCTTGAATTGATAGCCACGCTTAATACGAAGCACAGATATCCCGGTAACTTTTCGTAACGCAACGTAAAGGCTCGTTCACAGAGACCCGTTTTCTTACGTTGCGTTATGAAAAGTCACCGGGAAATCTGTGCTTCGTATTAAGCGTGGCTATCAATTCAAGGATGTAGCCTGGCACGCGACATTCGAGACACGAATGTTTCGGTGACGACGAGCCAGGACGGTGAGTTACCGTGGCAACCAAGGACACAAGGCTCGTCGTAACGTAACGTAAGGAGTTGAGTTTGGTTCAACTTTTCACACAGCATCGTTTTCTTACATTAGGTCTAAGTGACCGAAACATTTGTGTCTCGAATGTCGCGTGCCAGCTATCTCCCGGTGACATTTCGTAACGTAACGTAGGAAAACGGGTCTGTGTGAACGAGCCTTGTGTAGAAGTGAAGAGCGTGTTTGAAAAGGGGCGTTCTATTAGCGGCGAGATATTTTGGTGGCGCCCTCCTATGGTTCCCCCTTGTGACGTCATTACCTTGCAAACAACAAGTTCGATGGTGTTTGTAAATAGCATGCTGGAAGCGTGAAATCGTTGCGCTCTCAAAGGAACACTGCCAACACCGTCAAAATGAAAGTTCTTTCATTCCTCTTATTTCCGTCGGTAATAAATTCTTTTCTGACGTCATAGTCAGCGTTCGGCCAATCGTGGAAGGCCGACCACAGCGACGCTTTCGGTCGCGCACGTCACCAATAGTTATAAATGTTATTCAATTTGCGGGCGTGCGCGAATATGTATAATGTTTGTGAATCCCAGCAAATTTTTCTGCTGAAGTATACAGACGCTGTGGATTCCAGCAGTACTATATAGCACTCCGGCAGCATGCATACACGGACCTTTAGATTTGTACGTACGAGAACTAGCGGACAAATTAAAAACAGAAAAAAAAAGTTTAATGAGGCGAACTTTTGCCATAAACTTAAAAGAAAAAAAAAAACGCATATTCCGCGATGGCGATAAAAAAGCCACTGACCCAAAGCGGAGCGGTACCGCTTCTTTTATACCGCGCTGTGCTCAGAAATGCACTAAAGCAGACGAGATATAATAATAGTAGGGGTGTGCGAATATTCGAAATTTCGAATACGAATCGAATATTTTCCTTATTCGAAACGTATTCGATTCGGAATTTGCATAATCGGAAGTTCCCGAATATTCGGCCAAAGCCGAATATTCGGGGAAAGCGGCGAATATTCGCATAAACTGCGAATATTCGAGCAAGTAACGAATAATCTGCCTGCGACGCATTCCCCTATGAATGTTTATTCACTGAGAAAGGTGTATGATGCGTGCGTTATCGGTCTGCTCCGTTTCTATCTGTCCGATGGCAGCAAGAGAGGATCAGTTTCGGTTTCTTTTTCGCCAAGCCCTTTATTGTGTGGCACTTTTATAGCAATATGTAATGTAATTGCGCGTTCTCTAAATTGATACAATAAAATAAACCTCAAGTCAAATATAAATATAAAATAAATCTCGAGAGTGTTATCTAATATAAATGTTTGAAAATTAAAAAAGAAAAAGCTAGGTGCGAACAGAACATTGCATCACCATCGACAACAACAACTGCCACTCCCGCGCAGTCAAATCCAACATTACTATAGACCCTTTCTTCAAGGGCGCCACCATCTTGAATTGTCGTCACTTCCAGTATGGGCGAAAACATTGTTTTGCCGTTGCCACGCCAGTAGAAGACACTTAGGATATAAGCGTAACCGTCACACATTATCGTTTTGCCTCCCCCTTACTTTTTTATTAGTTACAGGTTGAAACGTTTTAGTATTTTTTCGTCGCCCATACTGGATACGCCTATTAGGTGGCTGGGGACGAGAGTACACAGAAAAGGTCTATATCAACTCAGTTGTGGAACTTCCATAGACGCCGTACATTGGAGGGAGTCCGAAACCGTGTCCGATTCTTTTGCGGCGAGGTGGCGCTGCCGGCGCATTAATCCGCGCATTTTCGTCTGCTACTGCTCCGCGGCTGCCAACCGCTGCAACTGTTTGCGAGTCCAAACCCGTCCCCTCGGCGACCAGCATGGTTTACGGTTGGTTTTCGCCCTTTCGCCAGTAAAAATACAACTTGAGCATGATAAGCGGTAGGACCATGATGGCATACGCTTTGTATTATTTCAAAACGCCGCCTCCCGAAGAGTTATCCACGACGTCTTCACACAGAGGCGTCTCACCTGACCGCCTACTCTCAGGCTTCGTATCAAAACGCGGCAAATGGTACGGGAACGACGCAAATATGCTTGGGACAGCGTCGGGTTTCAGGCTCCACCTACCCCGTGGGGTTAGGACGGCTTCTCCACGAATCTCGTGCTTGAAGTACTTCAGGATGTCCTGTTCTCTAAAGTGCAAATCACAGAGGACGTCCTTGTGCGATAGGTCTCGCCAAGGAAAGTTTCTCGACCATAGGGCGAGTCGTTTTTCATCCACAGGGACTTTGAAGAAATGTCTCGCCTGAGTACATGGCCCCGACCGTTTACGATGTCGACACTCCGGTGCGTAGCACGCCACCGGCATATTCCAATGAGGTTGTACACTCACGGATTATCGCTTCACAAGTTTTGAGCAATGTGCAAGGACGTTTAAATAGGGCAGGACCCGGCATGACGTCATAGACGCTTTACACACGCGCCAGATTGAG
Source organism: Ixodes persulcatus (assembly GCA_013358835.2). Lineage (NCBI taxonomy): Eukaryota > Metazoa > Arthropoda > Arachnida > Ixodida > Ixodidae > Ixodes > Ixodes persulcatus. The sequence continues at coordinate 41,699 of JABSTQ010007270.1, forward strand.
CGGCCATAGCCGCCCTTCTCTTGCCTTACCGAGATGCCGAGCCACTGAAGCGGGCGTTGACGAGTCTCCACAACGGCCTATGCTGGGGGAAGGACACAGTAACACTTAAAATGGCAATAACCTGTCCTGCTGTGGAAATGATGAAGTCAAGCGAACGGAATAAGAGGGAACAAAAACTGAAGGTCAGTTATGGCGGCGCCCATGCACAGCTGCTGTAAAGCGTCTATACCCAGCGACGTTGGAAAAAGAACCCAATCCCAGACTGCCTCGCGCACCGATGCGCTCTTATCCAAACTAAATTCAACCAGGCTCCCATCGTCTGCTCTCCGCTCGGTCGTTAGGCTTAAACTACGTCTGCTCCGTGCCTGCGGTGTGCTTCGTCTGCTCGCTGTCGCGGCTGGCTTTCGATTCGATCGGCGAACCAAAAAAATTTTCGATGCGAACCCGCATTCTCATCACGGCGGAGGGAAACCAACACCTTCTGGAAGCAGGGTTTGTACGGCTTTCTCAACCTGCGATGCCATTCTCAGCGTTCGTGCGTACGACGACGAACACGCGATCGCTTTCCAAAGCCGCGTTATACGACGACTCGTTCGAGACGACGCTCCAGGCGCGGTCGCGCGGTGTCGAGAGCGCCCGCTACACGCCGACTTCCTACTGGTCAGGCAAGTGTTGGGCTCCAAATCTCGCCTGTTCGACACCGATTCAGTGGACGCCGCCATCGCTGCCACGAAACATTGGGGCAAACAACAGCGTTGCCACGGAAATGCCATGGCAACGAGGGTTGTTTGCCCCAATCTTACCCATTGACGAGCTCCCCATTGGTTGAGAAGAGTTCTTGGCTACGCCAACTTCCGTTACACTTCGCTCCATGTATGGAGAATACGGACGCCACCTCCTGCCCCTTATAACCTCCTTGGCAATGTGTGAACTCTGATGTCCTGGTATAAGCTTCTCTGCGTTGTTTTTCCGAGCCGTGAAATGCGCGCGGACGTTTCCGTCGCGGCGGTTGCAGACGACCGAAGGAACGTTCGCGCGCGCTCAATCATTATTTTGCGCCAACAGCAGACGACACTTGGAATGTGGTTCAGAGTCAACAGGAACACAGATTCAATGTTTTATTTGTTAAAACAGATATCGGAATTTCTCATATGTGACTACCAACTGCAGCAGAAACAATTTGAAAGTCGTCTGCTACTGTCAGAAAAAACGGCCACAAGCGCGCCGTCAATGATGATGATAGCGAGTATTAATGCGGAGCGCGCGCCCTCTAACAGGCGCCACGCAAAGGGACCCCTCGCCGGAGCCGCCGGAGCGGAGTTCCAGAACTGAGTTGGTTCTAATAACGTTGGTCAAAACTAGGGATGTCGCGAACCTGCCCAGGTTCGAGTGCGACCAAGTTCGACTTTTTCGAACTTTCAACGTGATGTTCGACGAAGGTTCGACTGAAGCTAAACTTTTGTGCGGATACGCGAACATTAAAAAAAAAAAAAAATAATAAATAGTTGACTCCACCTGGCGGACGAAAAATTCACTATTTGTTGGGTTTACAAGCATCACTGGTTCACATAAATAACTAATGAAAGCGTTAAAAGCGTATATTTTCGCTTTTATGTAGTGTAAACATTGGTGAACATTTTATAAAATATAAAATAAACTACTTTCTAAATTATTTGTTGCCCAAAATTTGAAATATTCGTGTAGCAGCCGGGCAACACTGTCCATAAGTCGAACTTCTTCAAAATTTTGTGAAATTTCGCAGGTTTTCCGAGTGAAAGGGTCTTTCTACTGGCGGAAATCTTGTCACTGCGCGCAGGGAGCGCTTACTTTCTGAACACGTTGAGACGTTGATTTTCCTAGACGATAATTTGTAATGAGTGCATTATTAGAAGTATCTTTAGCCTGCTGCAGCCCAGTAAAAAGCAGTTGAATTGAGTTATTTTAAAAAGGCAGTAAAACCTACTGTTACCTCTTGTTTTGTAATTTTTGGTTACTAGACATATATTCGATATTCGATTCGATATTCGAAGCCCATTTTTTTTGTCTTATTCGTATTCGATTCGTATTCGAAACATTCAATATTCGCACACCCCTAAATAATAGTCCAGAATGATCTAGAACTTTACAAAGCAAACAAAAACATTCCAAAAGATACAAACACATTCCAGACGAGAGAGGAAAAAAAAATGTTACTACAGGGCCGGTGGGTGTTGAATAGGCCACCAGAAGACGAGGGCTGCGCATGACGTCATCGTTGGTGGATGCCCGACCCGCCGCAAGCGGGAAACACGCTGAAGCTCGACGATAGACGCTGCAAAGCGGCAGACGGGTCCGTCTTGGCGTCACCGCGTGCTAGCGTCGCGCGCGTAGTGAGACACGAAACGACTCGCTGGCGTCGATGCTGACGCAAATGCCTGGATGAACTAGCGATGATGTTTGGTTTGGGGGGTGCGAGGGAGAAAAGCGCAGTCCTTGTATTTCAGGTGGTACTGGATGAACCCCATACCAAATACCGTTCAGACTAATACAGGAAACTGAACCACAAATGCATGCAGGAGGTTGGCGAGAGACACAGATGCGGTGCCACTCCTTATTAGTGGACCGCACTCTATGCGGAAGGCAAGTTCGTCTGCCTCTCGCGCAGGGGTTGCACTGACGTCAGAACGCTGAGCTCTGATTGGCTATGACGGAGGGATAGTGGGTACACCTCATTGCTGCCTTGAGGTCTACCCACTATCCTTCAAATCAAAACCAACCAGAGCCCGGCGTTCTGACGCCACCGCAACCCCTGATCAAAAAGCAGACAAACCTGCTTGCGCTCCGCATAGCTTTGCGCATGCAAAGAAATAGACCGATATCACCAGCCAGTTTGACTACGCCACCGCTGCCGCAATGCATCGAGGGAACTTTAGTCTTTCTGCACGTGCGAGAACCTCGCTGGAGCTCTGCGCTTGTAGAGTACGAGACGGCACGAGCCCTCTCTTGCACTGCCGTTTGCCTCCTGTGAACTAATTTTATGGCGGAGTCACGCATGCTCCGAACGCTTGGTGAGATCGGTCAGTTGCGGGTCGAAGTACGCACAACTTCAAGATGTCGATAAATCTGGGCCCACGCATGCACATCGTTGATGCTCACACCTAGACTCGCTCGCCCGCAGGTGATAAAGGGCTGTAGTGTGATAACTTACATCTCCTCGCCAAGCGTCATACCATCCACCTCGGAAATGACGAGTAAGCTGAAATGAAGTTGAATTGCTTTATGGTTCTAGAATAACTTTTCTTAAATATACAGTACCTGATGGCAATCACTAGCAGACCTAGAAATTTGATTCCACCGACGTACGCACTGACAAGCGCCATTTCACTATCAAAAAGTAATGTTTAATGACGAGAATATGATTGAGCGAGTACGGCCTGACTAATTTCAAACGAAACAGAGTCACACCTTATTTAAACTGAGAGTAAACACGGACAACGCTATAGCACGAGCGATGTAGCACGTCAAGCTAGCGTTTCCTTTGCTTGTGGGCCCCAGTCATTGCACCGCTTTTATCTGAGACTACGAGAAAATTTACCTTCCAGCTGACGTCATCATCGGCCTTTTCTCTTACGTGCCTCTCTTTCTGCCGAACGAGAGGATAAGAGGACAATCACCTTCTCTATGGTGATCGCAGGGGTAGGCTCCTCCACCGATGACGTTAGTCAGTGGCGGAAAAACAACTCATGTTTCGCAGGTAGCATCCCCAGCCGGAAATACGTCAAGGGCCCTATAGCAGCCTTTTCCTCTTTCCGCATTTTGTTTCCTGTGTTGATGAACTGAGAGCAGGAATATGCTATCTTTACTATAGACCTTTGCAAGACTCGCTTTGTGCGCGCTGCTATTTTTGTCTGCGGGGCTGCGGAGCGCCTTCTGGGCATGCGCTGTTGATCTTCTCTTCGGTATATCGGACGCTGCGCATGCGTCCCCAGCTCAGTGACTCAGCATTTTTCACGCGGTTGATAAGCGATGCAAAGGTCTATAGAAACACGGTTGGTAAAAACACGATAGACCTTACCAATATTCGCCTTCTGTGGGCCGCCATCTTTGCCTACACAGTAAATGTTTTTACATCTTTAAGGGTGTACAAGGGGTGTTTTAGCAGCTTACACCCTCGGCTACAGCCTTTTAACACCCTAAAACCTAGTAATACACCCTCATAATTTACCGGAACGGGTGCTGTTTCGTGTTACACCCTTCATTTAGTGAAGGGTGTAAGAAGGGTGTAGAAGAAGGTGCTAATTAAATAATATGAAATGGTTTTGGAAAACTTATATATGGCTCTCTTCATAATGTACAGGTTAGATTTCTGCTTGAAAAGCAACGGTTGTTAGCAGTATAGCTTTTATAATGTCAGTTGTAATTCATGCAAATAGCTGATAATAAAGGCCTCTTTTGCATACAATTTTTATGTTTGCAAACACATTTTTTATATATGAGCTCAGAGTTAATTTTCTTACAAATCACTCCATGCTCAGAAATTGGAAACCAGGGAGAAATGCTCAATACTAGCATTTTTTACAAATATTTATTGATGGAAGTGAACAGTAAGAAAATCAGTTAGTCTCGAGTTTATATCTGACAACACAACATAAAATCAAAATATAATAAAAATGTTTGAAAAATATTCATGACATGCTGCTAGAACCTGTCACATGACCATGTCAGCCTGGGTAAAATACTGATTTGAGAATATGAGGACATGCACAATAACTCACACACATAAAGAGGCGCTCAGAACCCATAATAAACTACTCCGAGACATCCCATACAAAAATGGTCTATGGTCGTCTATGGAAAATTCAATGGCAGGCTATCACCCCCTGTAGCCCTATATGGTCGGCCTTAGAAATTAATAAATACAGCTAACGCCAGCTATAGAAAAGTGGAGGGCCCTGCGTCTAAAGACTGGGAACCAATGCATTTTCTTTACCCACGTATAGAAAATTCTATGGCTATTTTTAAAAACAACAACAACAGCAATAATAATGATAATAATAATAATAATAATAATAATAATAATTTAGTGTTTTTAACAGTGTCCAGAGACATCCAATTGGTGTTCTTGCTGGAGAAGTTCAATAGAACGCACAAACAGACGCTTGCGCGCGCGCAGACAGACACACTTACACGCGCGAGCGCACGACACGCATGCACTCGCGCAAATGCACACCCGCGCGCAGACGCACGCACAAGCACAGATGCACACACGCGGACGCATCCACACGTGCGCACACACACACACACGCACGCGCATGCAGGCACACACACGCATGAAAACAAATATGACGAAAGAAACGTTGCTTGAGTTAGTTTCGGTTTCACGCACAAAAAAGAAACAACCTAAAGTTTTAATAAAACCTAAATTTACTAACTTTTTGTAATTTTCTTACATTATTATTCCATTCTGAGCATGGAGTGATTTGTAAGAAAATTAACTCTGAGCTCATATATAAAAAATGTGTTTGCAAACATAAAAATTGTATGCAAAAGAGGCCTTTATTATCAGCTATTTGCATGAATTACAACTGACATTATAAAAGCTATACTGCTAACAACCGTTGCTTTTCAAGCAGAAATCTAACCTGTACATTATGAAGAGAGCCATATATAAGTTTCCAAAACCATTTCATATTATTTAATTAGCACCTTCTTCTACACCCTTCTTACACCCTTCACTAAATGAAGGGTGTAACACGAAACAGCACCCGTTCCGGTAAATTATGAGGGTGTATTACTAGGTTTTAGGGTGTTAAAAGGCTGTAGCCGAGGGTGTAAGCTGCTAAAACACCCCTTGTACACCCTTAAAGATGTAAAAACATTTACTGTGTAGGCAAAGATGGCGGCCCACAGAAGGCGAATATTGGTAAGGTCTATCGTGTTTTTACCAACCGTGTTTCTATAGACCTTTGCATCGCTTATCAACCGCGTGAAAAATGCTGAGTCACTGAGCTGGGGACGCATGCGCAGCGTCCGATATACCGAAGAGAAGATCAACAGCGCATGCCCAGAAGGCGCTCCGCAGCCCCGCAGACAAAAATAGCAGCGCGCACAAAGCGAGTCTTGCAAAGGTCTATAGTAAAGATAGCATATTCCTGCTCTCAGTTCATCAACACAGGAAACAAAATGCGGAAAGAGGAAAAGGCTGCTATAGGGCCCTTGACGTATTTCCGGCTGGGGATGCTACCTGCGAAACATGAGTTGTTTTTCCGCCACTGACTAACGTCATCGGTGGAGGAGCCTACCCCTGCGATCACCTTAGAGAAGGTGATTGTCCTCTTATCCTCTCGTTCGGCAGAAAGAGAGGCACGTAAGAGAAAAGGCCGATGATGACGTCAGCTGGAAGGTAAATTTTCTCGTAGTCTCAGATAAAAGCGGTGCAATGACTGGGGCCCACAAGCAAAGGAAACGCTAGCTTGACGTGCTACATCGCTCGTGCTATAGCGTTGTCCGTGTTTACTCTCAGTTTAAATAAGGTGTGACTCTGTTTCGTTTGGAATTAGTCAGGCCGTACTCGCTCAATCATATTCTCGTCATTAAACATTACTTTTTGATAGTGACATGGCGCTTGTCAGTGCGTACGTCGGTGGAATCAAATTTCTAGGTCTGCTAGTGATTGCCATCAGGTACTGTATATTTAAGAAAAGTTATTCTAGAACCATAAAGCAATTCAACTGCATTTCAGCTTACTCGTCATTTCCGAGGTGGATGGTATGACGCTTGGCGAGGAGATGTAAGTTATCACACTACAGCCCTTTATCACCTGCGGGCGAGCGAGTCTAGGTGTGAGCATCAACGATGTGCATGCGTGGGCCCAGATTTATCGACATCTTGAAGTTGTGCGTACTTCGACCCGCAACTGACCAATCTCACCAAGCGTTCGGAGCATGCGTGACTCCGCCATAAAATTAGTTCACAGGAGGCAAACGGCAGTGCAAGAGAGGGCTCGTGCCGTTTCGTACTCTACAAGCGCAGAGCTCCAGCGAGGTTCTCGCACGTGCAGAAAGACTAAAGTTCCCTCGATGCATTGCGGCAGCGGTGGCGTAGTCAAACTGGCTGGTGATATCGGTCTATTTCTTTGCATGCGCAAAGCTATGCGGAGCGCAAGCAGGTTTGTCTGCTTTTTGATCAGGGGTTGTGGTGGCGTCAGAACGCCGGGCTCTGGTTGGTTTTGATTTGAAGGATAGTGGGTAGACCTCAAGGCAGCAATGAGGTGTACCCACTATCCCTCCGTCATAGCCAATCAGAGCTCAGCGTTCTGACGTCAGTGCAACCCCTGCGCGAGAGGCAGACGAACTTGCCTTCCGCATAGAGTGCGGTCCACTAATAAGGAGTGGCACCGCATCTGTGTCTCTCGCCAACCTCCTGCATGCATTTGTGTTTCAGTTTCCTGTATTAGTCTGAACGGTATTTGGTATGGGGTTCATCCAGTACCACCTGAAATACAAGGACTGCGCTTTTCTCCCTCGCACCCCCCAAACCAAACATCATCGCTAGTTCATCCAGGCAGTTGCGTCAGCATCGACGCCAGCGAGTCGTTTCTTGTCTCACTACGCGCGCGACGCTAGCACGCGGTGACGCCAAGACGGACCCGTCTGCCGCTTTGCAGCGTCTATCGTCGAGCTTCAGCGTGTTTCCCGCTTGCGGCGGGTCGGGCATCCACCAACGATGACGTCATGCGCAGCCCTCGTCTTCTGGTGGCCTATTCAACACCCACCGGCCCTGTAGTAACATTTTTTTTTCCTCTCTCGTCTGGAATGTGTTTGTATCTTTTGGAATGTTTTTGTTTGCTTTGTAAAGTTCTAGATCATTCTGGACTATTATTTAGGGGTGTGCGAATATTGAATGTTTCGAATACGAATCGAATACGAATAAGACAAAAAAAATGGGCTTCGAATATCGAATCGAATATCGAATATATGTCTAGTAACCAAAAATACAAAACAAGAGGTAACAGTAGGTTTTACTGCCTTTTTAAAATAACTCAATTCAACTGCTTTTTACTGGGCTGCAGCAGGCTAAAGATACTTCTAATAATGCACTCATTACAAATTATCGTCTAGGAAAATCAACGTCTCAACGTGTTCAGAAAGTAAGCGCTCCCTGCGCGCAGTGACAAGATTTCCGCCAGTAGAAAGACCCTTTCACTCGGAAAACCTGCGAAATTTCACAAAATTTTGAAGAAGTTCGACTTATGGACAGTGTTGCCCGGCTGCTACACGAATATTTCAAATTTTGGGCAACAAATAATTTAGAAAGTAGTTTATTTTATATTTTATAAAATGTTCACCAATGTTTACACTACATAAAAGCGAAAATATACGCTTTTAACGCTTTCATTAGTTATTTATCGTGAACCAGTGATGCTTGTAAACCCAACAAATAGTGAATTTTTCGTCCGCCAGGTGGAGTCAACTATTTATTATTTTTTTTTTTTTTTAATGTTCGCGTATCCGTACAAAAGTTGAGCTTCAGTCGAACCTTCGTCGAACATCACGTTGAAAGTTCGAAAAAGTCGAACTTGGTCGCACTCGAACCTGGGCAGGTTCGCGACATCCCTAGTTTTGACCAACGCTATTAGAACCAACTCAGTTCTGGAACTCCGCTCCGGCGGCTCCGGCGAGGGTCCCTTTGCGTGGCGCCTAGTTAGAGGGCGCGCGCTCCGCATTAATACTCGCTATCATCATCATTGACGGCGCGCTTGTGGCCGTTTTTTCTGACAGTAGCAGACGACTTTCAAATTGTTTCTGCTGCAGTTGGTAGTCACATATGAGAAATTCCGATATCTGTTTTAACAATAAACATTGAATCTTGTTCCTGTTGACTCTGAACCACATTCCAAGTGTCGTCTGCTGTTGGTGGCAAAATATGATTGAGCGCGCGCGAACGTTCCTTCGGTCGGCTGCTACCCGCCGCGACGGAACGTCCGCGCGCATTTCACGGCTCGGAAAAAACACGCAGAGAAGCTTATACCAGGACATCAGAGTTCACACATTGCCAAGGAGGTTATAAGGGCAGGAGGTGCGTCCGTATTCTCCATACATGGAGCGAAGTGTAACGGAAGTTGGCGTAGCCAAGAACTCTTCTCAAACCAATGGGAGCTCGTCAATGGGGTAGAGATTGTGGGCAAACAACCCTCGTTGCCATGGCATTTCCGTGGCAACGCTGTTGTTTGCCCAATGTTCGTGGCAGCGATGGCGGCGTCCACTGAATCGGTGTCGAACAGGCGAGATTTGGAGCCCAACACTTGCCTGACCAGTAGGAAGTCGGCGTGTAGCCGGGCGCTCTCGACACCGCGCGACCGCGCCTGGAGCGTCGTCTCGAACGAGTCGTCGTATAACGCGGCTTTGGAAAGCGATCGCGTGTTCGTCGTCGTACGCACGAACGCTGAGAATGGGCATCGGCAGGTGAGAAAGCCGTACAAACCCTGCTTCCAGAAGGTGTTGGTTTCCCTCCGCCCGTGATGAGAATGCGGGTTCGCATCGAAATTTTTTGGTTCGCCGATCGAATCGAAGCCAGCCGCGACAGCGAGCAGACGAAGCAGACCGCAGGCACGGAGCAGACGTAGTTTATAAGCCTAACGACCGAGCGGAGAGCAGACGATGGGAGCCTGGTTGAATTTAGTTTGGATAAGAGCGCATCGGTGCGCGAGGCAGTCTGGGATTGGGTTCTTTTTCCAACGTCGCTGGGTATAGACGCTTTACAGCAGCTGTGCATGGGCGCGCCATAACTGACCTTCATTTTTTGTTCCCTCTTATTCCGTTCGCTTGACTTCATCATTTCCACAGCAGGACTTTTGCCATTTTAAGTGTTACTGTGTCCTTCCCCAGCATGGCCGTTGTGGAGACTCGTCCACGCCCGCTTCAGTGGCTCGGCATCTCGGTAAGACAAGAGAAGGGCGGCTATGGCGCTCAATCTGGCGCGTGTGTAAAGCGTCTATGACGTCCTGCCGGGTCTGCCCTATTTAAACGTCCTTGCACATTGCTCAAAACTTGTGAAGCGATAATCCGTGAGTGTACAACCTCATGGAATATGCCGTTGGCGTGCTACGCACGGAGTGTCGACATCGTAAACGGTCGGGCCATGTACTCAGGCGAGACATTTCTTCAAAGTCCCTGTGGATGAAAAACGACTCGCCCTATGGTCGAGAAACTTTCCTTGGCGAGACCTATCGCACAAGGACGTCCTCTGTGATTTGCACTTTAGAGAACAGGACATCCTGAAGTACTTCAAGCACGGAGATTCGTGGAGAAGCCGTCCTAACCCCGCGTGTATAGGAGGAGCCTGGAACCCGACAATGTCCCAAGCATATTTGCGTCGTTCCCGTTTTGACCCTGATAGTGGCCC
>JABSTQ010007271.1:0-26230 GCA_013358835.2 Ixodes persulcatus
CAAACCAGAACTAGGGTTGTCACGTGAAAATATCTCGTCCCTGATTGGCTGCTGCCGCTTCAAACGTCTCCGAGTTGTTCGAGTTGCTCGCCCCGTTTTCGAGCCGGACCCGACCTCAGCAACTTGTGTCGATCTAAGGGAAGCTAGGGTACAAGCCGCCAGCAGCTCGAAATTGCTGAAAAAGTTGCCCCGTCTGAAACGGGCCTAGAGGTGCAGCGGTGCGAGCCTGGCCGCACAAGCGGATCGGGCAAACTCTGAAGAGGTTGCACGGCCGCTCAGCACGGCGAGGCCACTTCACGAGAGCGCGCGCTCGGCCGCGGCTAACGAAACGGGACCGTTCATGCCACAACGCCGCAGACGAATTAAGGGAGCAGAGGAACGACATCCATGATTTCGCCTTCACAACTCATAAGAAGTGCTTAGGTGTCCTCGGACTTTTTTTGTTCTTCAAGTGCCATAGTCCGTTGACATACGCCGATGGTTAGGTGGCTGTCGAACTATTGAGCCCGACCTATTGAAACGAGGGGCTTTTAAATGTTTAGGACTTGGTCGGTGAAGGTCTGTATTTCTCAATTTGTTTTACCCAACCAGATGGAGTTCCGTCAAACGTGTTTAAGTTGAAGACCTGCATTTCTATAAATTTATTTTTTGCAGTATGGCGTCCTGTATGGGATTATATAGAAGAATACCATTTTTATATGTCTTTCTGGACCTTTCGTGTATTTGCCTTCAGATCTATATTGTGAGCGCACAGTACTTTTTGGCGTAGCCCGCGACCCGATGTTTCACACTGCCGAACAGTGAACAAAAAAGCGCGTTCCGCAGACTCCACAGATTGCGTATTCCCGAGTAGCATCCTCCCGTGTCGGTCTCAAGCAGTCATCTTAACTTCATACAGTCAAATTTATTGATGACAATAAAAAATATTTTATTGCCGCCTGAAAACTTGACAACATAAATAAATGGCAGATCCCCCAAAAAATATACGTCATAAGTAAATGCACCCCCACATTATCTATAATAAGCTCTGCAAATCTTTTCCCGCGTTTTTTTTTCCTCGATAGGCACGTCTATAAGTGATTTGGGAGAACCTTAAACAAATGTTTTATTTTGAAGCTGTTTTAAATAACATATGTGTTCATGACGCATATTCAACTCCTCAAATAATGAAGTCTCTTCCTCCTTTTATGTGATGAACAAGAAGTTTATGTGTCTGTGGGCTGGACGAAAACAAGTACACAGTTGCGCGTGGCGGAGCTATGACGATTGCGCACGCAGACCGTCAGAAAGTGAACAATTAAATAGCGATATTGTCGAGCGGAGTATAAAATACTACTTTGTGTTATTTAAAAAAAAATATAAAAAAGCAAGGGAGTTGTTTTTTTTGCAAATTGAATTGACTGGCATCTTGACAAGAACAAACCACAAGCTATGTCGAAAATGTTAACTTTGGTACGCGCTATTTTAGGCCAGATGCGATATGAGTACGAAGGCCATTCGTTTCTGCCTGCATCACGGTGCTGAGTGTAAACAATATTGTTCAGGAAAGCAAGCGTTTGCGATTGCCGCTCAGGGTTTCTATAAAAGGTAGACTGAAAATGTTGTACTTAAACTTTCCTAGCATTTGCAAAATATTATTGCTCTTAGCTCAGTTTGCGTGGTCATCATATAAATTGTAAAACATATTTTGTAAACTAGATTCCTGGATATATATGGCGAGGACGTGCCCATTTGATGATTTTATGCACTGTAATTAATTCCTAGGTTCAAGCTAAGTTCCAGAGCACAGCAAGATTCGACTTTTAATACTACGACGCAAATTTGTAGCATTAACGGGTATTTTAGGCGACCTACCAAACTGATAAACTTCAGATTTAAATAAAGTATATGCGGCTGAGGTAAAAAAAATGGATGTTGAGTCATAAATATTAATCCAGTTTCTTTTACTGTTTCATCAAAATTAAATAACGCCATTTATTTTTGTAGATGAAAATGAATTCTACGAAGGATAAAAAGCGATAAAGATACTCGTTTCACTGTTGAAATAGTGCGTATTGCCAAAGAAACACGGAAAATATTCTCAGTTTTGCGGTTCAAACCGGTTCAAACCATTATTTTTTGCTCCCCAGAACTGAACCGAGCTGAACCGAAAGCCATGAACCCGAACCAATAACCGAACCGAGAAAAATTTCGGTTCGACACCCTGATATTTGACTAGATAAATACAGACAAGCTCAAAATTTATCAATATTTTTTTTTAACATACCCAGCTTAGGATTTCATGAGTAAAAACGACTGTTGGCACAAAGCACACTGTATCCAAACCTGCCTTATGCAAATTAAAAACAAATATATGACTCCGGAAGAGATGCTTAGAAAAATTTCCAGTCAGGCTAGGCATGGAACATTTTAACGATTACAAAGAAAAACAGCGTTGCGAATATAACGAACCGAGGAGCGTGATGGTTACTCACAATATTTGTACAGTCACCGATTGGCTAAGAATTGCATACTGAGGCGAATCCTGATCATCATATTACCACTCTTCAGCCAATGAGGTTGCCGTATTAGCCGAGAAGAATTCGTCAAAGGGCAAATTTAGAAACCAGGAGTGTGAACATATTAAGCCCCGCCTTCCGTTTCTTAAGTTGTCGATGACTATAAACAATGTAAGGAAACAGCACATGGGCCAACGGCTGTGGAATAAACAAGCGCACGTGTTACCATTGTAATGTTGTTTTTTTTTGTTTTTGTTTTTTTACATTTGATTTGCTTTGACTGTTAGATATGTCAAGGTTCGACTTGTTTACATTACTAAGTTCGAATTGTGCCTTTGGACGTTAAGATGCGGGAATGAGATATCCGACTAGTCACCCTTACAACATTGGCGGAATCGCAATAAAAAATAATTGAAAAAATAAAAGACGTTTACAACGCCCTGTAGTGCCGAATTAGAGCGCAGCTCTTGAGGAAGAGGAGGATGGAAGGGTACTGAGGGTATACCCCTCCACGCTCCTCCTCACCTACTCATCCTCCTTGCTACTCCTCCTCCCTCCTCTTCCTCCTCCTCATCCTCCACTACTCCTCCCCTCACCCTTCAAGCTCCTCCCCTCCTCTTCCTCCCTCCTCATCCCCCTCCCCTCCTCCTCCTCCCCGCGCGTTGCATCATAGAAATGTCCCATAATGCACCGCGCGGTTACGCCGACGGCGACGGCGACGCCGCTCAAGCCGGAAACGGGCGCGTAAGAGCTGTGCTCTAACCGGAAACGGGCGCCTAAGAGCTGCACTCTAAAAACAAAACAAAACAACTTAACAACAATGAAGAGCTCAAAACTGAGTTTAGAACGGGGTGATCTTTTTTTTATTCAATACAAAAGAGACGTCATCTATAGTAGAGTCAATATAATTGAGATCATGGGGTAATTTTCTATAGCTATAGAAAATTTTTTCTCATCATGTAAGGGACTATACGTGGAGTCACAGTTATTTTAAATCTACCTCAACGCACATTTCCTTCAAAGAACGCGCTTCTTATTTTCTTCTTTTATTGTATGTGTAATTAACGTTTTACTTACCTGGGTGCAAAGGACAGGCTGAAGCCTTCGGTTCTATCAGCGGAATCACTCGCACTGTAAATTGAAAGTCGAAAACTTCATGTGTGAATACTTTACACAAATCGGCACGTTGCTGAACAAATAGTTACTCCGCAGGCTTTTAGAGAGCAGGAATCAATTTCTTTATCGCGCATGAATGTTCTAAATGGTCATAACAGGCGGACGAGCTACATTTCCAAGATGAAAACGTGCCTGATTCTAGAATGTTGTGCCCGAGGTTGTATTGTCAAATCCCGGGTTGCAAAGATAAGCCTCATTCTAATAAAACAAAAGCTTCGTTAGAAACGGGCGATGGGGCATCTGTTTTTATACAATAGTAAGAAGGTAGAGATATCGATGAGTCAATCATTTTTTTTTTCTTTTCTTAACTCATGAAATGCTTTTTAACGAAACCTTTTCATCCAAAACCTCCGTACGTCCGTCCACCGCACCGTTTCTTACATTTCCCGTTAAATATAAAAGAGAAGTGGGCGTAAAGTGCCCTGATGTCATGTTAGTTATTGGGGAGTTTTCGTAGATCGTTTCCGCTGTCCCGCAACGCTCTCCGCAACCAGCTACGCTAGCCAGAACTCTACAGTCAAGGCTGTGGGCGCGCCGGCGCAGCAGCGGCTGCTTCGTTGCGGAGGGCTTAGCGGTGGGGGAAACGCGGTTTACGAAAACTCCCTATTTACTCATCCGGTGTCTGCGCTGAATTTAGCGGTAAAATTGACGTTACGTGACCTGTACACCAGTTCAGTTTCCGCACTAAATGTATTGCGGAAATTGACGTCACATGACCCACACACCAATTACGATTCCCCACTAAATTGAGCGAGGAAATTTACGTCATGTAAACTAACTCTCATTACGTTTCCACGCGAAAATTAGCAGACAAATTAACATCATGGGACGTCACGTGACCAGTGCAGCAATTCAGTTTCACAGCTTAGTTTACAGCGCATTCTATTGGGCGCCAGCGCCACCGAGACAGGGTCTCCGTAGTGCAGTCAAAATGCATCACGGTTCGCTTGCGGACGGTGCTAGTGCGCTTTTCACTAAATGCCGAAACCCCTCCTCGGGTAAGCGTAGAGTCAAAGTATAGCCTTCCTTTCCCTCTCGCCGCCAACTCATCACTGGCGGATAAAAGCTGACATGGGCCAAATTTTACTTTCACACTTCCAGGTAAACAGCTTAAGGAGCACCCAGTGTGGGGCGGGATATTGTCCCCCCATATACCTGGTACTTTTAGAGCGCAATTACATACTCTGATCAGCCTAGCTCACTCGCCATTCACTTCACCCAGAATCTTCTGATAGGGATTGTGGGTAACGGCTGCCAAGATAGAGAGTATCATTTTTAAAAACTACGTGTGTGTGTAATGGGAAAGGTTGCTGATTTAAGCGACTTTGACAAAGGACAGATTGTGATGTTATGGCGCACCGTGCATTCACGAGGGCGCCTATCAAACCACTGTGCCACCTTGGCCGCGAGGCAGCTAGGCAGCTGCCTCGCCTCAGACACGATCACTTGGTCGTGTCGCCGCGGGGTCGATCGGGATCTCGAATTCGGCAACCGACGTGCCGCTTTCTCTCCTAGTCACTGGGTGGCACTGCAGGCGCCCCATGGCGGGCGAGGGGAAACCTCCTCGCCCATCGATCGGATATACGTCGGTGCACCAGGGGCGAAGGGCCTCTTAGGATTCGAGACGGCACCGAAACCAGCAGGCAAGTGCGGCCGACCGGATCTAGGGTAATCGTGGGACACGAGGCCTGGGGGCCCTCTTTGTGTTTAGCTTTGGGCTTAACGTGCGTTTGTAAATATTTGTGTAATGTCGCGTGTGTTTGTAGTATAGATTGAATGTTTTGTAGCGTTCTGTTTTTTGTACCAATAAACGGGAAGCGGAATCCCGCTTTCATGAAAGAACCAGGCTGGACTCGGGTTGTTGACGGACCATTTGTAGGAATTCGCGTACCGCCGCCGGTTCGCCATTTCCCACGTGGTCCGTCAACAAGTCGTTTCGCACCTTTATAATCATTGTCACTTTCTAACAAGCCAACTTCGGACAACGAAGTAACCATATTTTTCCCATGACAACTCACAAAATATAAACTATTTGTCGCAATTTTAGACGGAGAAACACTCGCAGCGAAATGTTTTTCTTGCCTAACTATCATTCGTTAAGCTCGAGAGGTTACCCATTCAGTCAGAAAATGTTTCAAATGAAATCGTGTTACAATTGTGCAGCAGCGATAGAAAGACAGACGACCCACACCGCTAAATTTACTACCCACTATTCGCGCGCTTTTTTTTTCTATTGTTTTTGCGCCACACGATGAATTTGTGTTTAAACATACATCCCTTTCCTGTTAGATGACGGAGGGTGCGTGAAACCTGTGGCTGAGATGCGTATCCGTCAGACGGATCGTGATTTCTAGCCGTATGACGATTGAAATGCTTACCAATAATGTTCAGTCTATTAGGTAGAAGTTTATTGTTTATATTCAATACACCGGCTTGGCGGAGCAAGCCGCAGTCCGATTGAAAGGGTTCCGCCGTATGCATATATTCATTCATCTACACTTGGATGCCGTTTCGGAACAAAAATGTCGATTCACAGCGTTTGGTGGCGCTCTGAAACTACGATACCTTAAACGGGTAACGGACTGGTGTTTACACAGCGTCCTTAAAAGAATCTTAACAACAACGCAAAGACAACACACACACCCAGGACACACACCCAGGATACACACAGCGCTCACTTACAACTCAGTTGTATTTTTTTGGGTCCTTTAGCGCGAGGAACGAAAATAGCGAAATTGCTTCGTATTCTTCGTCTTCGCGAGAGGCGCAACATTATTTTCTGTTTCTCACTGGCGTCTCATCTCTTCATTTACCGAAAATTCTAGCTCTTCGTTTGATAACGTCAAGGGTGGGGCACTGACATCATGTGTGTGTGCGCGTTGTTGTCTTTGCGCTGTTGTTGTTATGATGCTCCAACTCGCCCAAGCTGCCATCCTTAAAAGCGGTCTCTCGATTTCCGTGTGCTAACGTCATAAAAGTGTTGGTGTCGCAGGCCGCGCGATCCTGGCGTTGTCGCAGCATCATTGGTGAATGGGGAAGACGCCCGCCGTTCAGCTGCAGGTCGTTCTTCAGCTGCTTGACAGCCCTCGGAAACTTCAGCGGCCGGGTGTGAAACGCCGTGACAACAGATAACTCAATAGGCACCTTTATTGGTTCTCAATAATTTGTATGATGCAACAAATGACAATAAACTCCATTGATTGATTGATTGATTGATTGATCGATCAATTGATTGATTGATTGATTGATTGATTGATTGATTGATTGATTGATTGATTGTACGCGATCGCTAGTACTTTTTGCCGAGATTTCTAGCCCCAACCGCCAGGATGGTGACATCTCACAACATGAAATGACGGCGTCTGCTACATTATTTGTAGCCACTTCGAAACCACTTTAGACGTCTGGGAGGGATAATATACGGTAGACAGACCCGTGGAAGTCGCCTATTCCAGCCAGTCGTACTTACACGGACTCCTCGAACCTCTATGCCTGCGTAGAGGTAGTCGTCCATGCGCATCAGGTACTTGGAGAGCTTCAGGGCGACCGTGACGATACAGCTGAACAGGAAGCACACCAGCCAGAGTGCCAGCCAAAACCCGTTCTGGAGGAAAAACAGCCACATGGAAGTAGTACACCGGCGGTCTTTACAAAACCTTTCTCAGAAGAGATTACTATAGTAGGTTACAAGTCAAGAAGGTACTGGCAAATGCCCCTCAAAGGGAATCATATATCCCACCGCCACCTCCGCATCCAATAGCGTCCCATCGTTTCCGTGACGTCGCGGCCAACGCGCGAGGAGGGTCTTGCCTTTCTGTACATATTTGCTTTATCTTTCGACTTTGACTTAGCATTGTGGAAGCCACGAGAGGGAGATTAGAGTCTTCCCCTTCCGATGCAAACAAAGACGACTTACGGGGATTAGCATCCCCCTCGGATTGATACAAAGGCTGCTTTCAGGGGCTCGGTTCCCTCTCCGATGAATACAATGGTCGCTTTCTTAAAACGTGGGGGTCGGAGACAAGTTGGCACCACTCTGTGGCCATTATCTATCCATTGAAGCGGAACAAGGAGCATTTCCAGTGAATTCTTTCGATTGCGGAGGGATTTGAAACCGGCGCACCACGCTTGTGGGAGGAGCTTCTCCTACCTTCTTAACTTGTAACCGACTATAGCCCCAGTCAAATTAAGGTCTAAAACGGAACTACCAGAAGAGCGTGCATGCCTATAGACCTTGCATCCCTTATCATCCGGACGAAAAAATGCTGAGTCACTGAGCTGTGGACGCATGCGCAGGATCTGATCTACCTTAAAGCAGAGCTAGAGCGCATGCTCAGAAGGCCTTCCACAGCCCAGCGGACAAAGATGGCAGCGCGCAGAAGGCATTTTTTGCAAAATGTCTATATACGAAGTCCGACCCAAAGTTTCTGGCACTAGTTTTGTGGCGCAAAAAGAAAAGGCATCATGTTGATGCGCGCGCCGCTGTCGAAGGCAGGGGACATTTATGTCTCGTTATGCCAAAGGGCGTCGTTCTGTGAACATTTGGAGCTGCGCTATACGAGTTCTTCGGACAACGTGTGAGAGAGCAATGGCGATTTCAGCACATTCTTCAAACCAGAGCGAGAGCGAACATCAATTCTGCGTCAAACTGAACAAATCTTTAAAATATATATATATAAAAAAAACTCTTAAACGTTTCGGCAGGCTTATGTCAAAAGAGGAGTGACGCTGTGAGGTTTTTCTTTTTAAGTGCCACTCGCGGTTCAAGAAGGCAGAGCATCACTGGAAGACGAAGATAGGTATGAGACGTTCACCGACCTCTCTTCGGATTAATAATAATTGGGATTGTGTGGATATTTATACAGCGAGTCGTTGATCAGCCATTTTTAATGTTGCGACGAGTCACTCGCTGTAGATGAGCAATTTAGCCAGTGCAGTACAACCGCTAGCCTGGGGTCTTTAACGTGCGCCACGCAGTAGTGATACACGACCGCACGCCGGTACGATGCTCATCCAGATCGAAACGGGCAGGGGTGGGGATTGAACCCAGGATCCCTGGGTTCTGCAGCGCGAGCTTTCGCTCCGAGCTGGTGTGCGCCAGCCCACTCGGCCACCGATCCCCCTCTCTCTTCGGATTGCCCAAGCTCCATTGTGGTTCAGGAGACGTGGCATGTCCTGGGTATCTTATTATTTCTTCGCAGCCAATGACATTGCGGCATTCGGTAATAAGAACGCCGAAGATCCAATAACAAAGCAAGAAACGTAAACATAATAGTCGTCGCTTTGCGTTTCTAACGCTCTCAGTGATTGCATCAATTGAGTTTCGCGATCAAGCAGAGCTCACCAAATGTACAATGTTGGACTCGCAGAACGCATTGAACGCATTTTTGTAGAAGGTGAAAACCGGCTTGCAGTTGCCGAGCGATTCGTAAACCTGTCACCGAAAAAAAAGAAAATACTAAGTAAATAGGCTTGGAAAGAATGGTCGTGTGACCAGAACTCACGTAATCTCTAACCGAGTCCATTGTCGCCAACCTTTTACCCACTCTTGGCATCATGTAAGAAAGTAGATGCTGAAAGAATACAATATTCAAAAGAAACAGTGTTACCGATAGAAGGGTGCAGGTAAAAAAAGGCTATGTGAGCTTACTTTTCTACAGAACACAAAGACACTCAATCACAGCGAACGATAGAAGGTAGAAGGATTCAAGCTGCTTCAGGGCAGCCGGTCGCACTCAAACGCAGATGTGTGAACCAGCCTTAATTAGTTCCAGATCAATCCCTAGAGAGACATAAAACTCAAATTCGCCAGTGGCTGTTCATACACACTCTTAGAAATAGGGGGTTTATAAGGGTACGCTACTTGTCTCATATGTAACACCCCAAAACTACATTTGGACGTTCAGTCCACTGACGTCGAGCTGGCGATGCCAACTTTTACGAGCGGCTTGATAGCTTTTGGATATAACGTACTAAATAGCTAATCTGCGTATAAAAGACTAAAAGAGAGAAAAAAAAAACAGAGGCTTTGCAGACGGGCCAAGAAAACCTTGTTTATTTTTGTTAAGGCCCGTTCACACTCTTGCAACCGAGTACGACCGAGAGAGACAAGATCTGTTAAAACTTCTTAAAATTTCTTAGGACGAGGGAACACACTGACACGGTGGCGCCATCTATGCGGTGACCCTGGAACTGCATTTCATAAGAGCGAAAATTTCGCGGGATTTCCGAGGTCAAATGTGCGTAATACCTAGAAGAACAGCTCGTTTATAACGTTGACAAAAGTGTTTCGAGCCAAGAAAGAAAGGATAATGCGCGAGAGAAATAGAAAATATGCCGGACCGCCAAGTTTCTACTGCTACCCAATAGATGGCGCCAGTGTGTCCTCTGGTTGTAAGAGGTTTTAAGGAACCCAGTTTTAAGAGATCGTAAAGGCCGGTTCAGACACTTGCGTTTGAGTGCGTTTGACTGCGTTGCGGCGAGAGCCGAAAGCGAGTCACCGGCACATCTGTGCTTCGTATGAAGCGTACGAATCCAATTCAAGGAATCATCTTGGCACGCGACATAAGCAGCAGGGATGTCCTGGTGTCTCGCTGCCGCAACGCAGTCAAACGCAGTCAAACGCAACTGTGTGAACCGGGCTTTAGAGTGTGAACGGGCCTTTACTGTAGCCTTTAATGCGTACAGAGCGCGACACTGTTAGCGCGAAGAAGCGATCGCCGGTTTTTCCAGTTTTTCTCTTTAAAACCAAGGGATGTCACCCAAATTATTATTGCTACAGAAATAGCGAATTTAGTTTTATAATGTAAGCGATAAAATTTCGTGCTCGCGCTAACAGTGTCGCGATGTGTGCATTAGCTATTTCAGTAAGTTCTAAGTTGTATCGGTCGACTATCAAGCCGCACTTGAAAGTTAGTATCGCGTCGGTTCGACGTCTGTGGACTGAAAGTCGAATTGTTGTTTTGGGGTGTTACAAATGGGACAAGGGGCTATACCTCTATACGCCCCCTATTTCTGAGAGTGCACTCTAAGAAATTCCTGCGCGTCTACTTGCCCGCAAAACACTCGAAGAGCCAATCATTGCGATCTAGGAAGTCAGTTCCGCAAATGATGAGGCGGAACATCCGATTACACCTAAAAATGAAGTCTGCGTTGTGGCATTACGCAGTGCAAAGCGTCATGCTTGCATTGCGTAATGCCACAGTGCCCACTTAATTTTAAGGTCTAAACAGATGTTCCGCCTCATAATTCGCTGAGCTGATTTCCTAGATCGCAATGATTGGCTCTTTGAGTGTTTTGCAGGTAGGTAGACACGCAGGCATTTCTGTAACGTGGCGATGCAGGCGAGTGGTTTATGACTATATCGAGAAACAACGCGAAAACGAAAAACGCAAGAACGAGAAGAAGAAGTGAGCGGGACGAGCGCTGACTGACAACTGAAAGTTGCTAATATTAATATTCCGAGATTTGCTTTAAATTAATATATATTTCATAAAAAGCAAACTCACTTGATTCATACTAGCTGTGAGAATGAAATCCTTCTCCGACCATGTAGCACTTATTGTCCCGGAGGTAACTGCGTCGTGATTCCAATGAGCGAATGCCTGCAAAACCGTATATTGAATATACAGGGCGTTTCTTTGTAAGGGAGAGCACTACTCGAGAAGGGCGAACTTTTTAACCTTAAATCCCATGTGTATGAAATTTTCAGGGAATGTTTATAGTTAAGAAAGAGAATGACACGCAAAGTATTACGTTTATAAGCTTAGTCTTCAAAGAGTTACGTAAAAGTGCACCAAACAAACCCCGCGCCCTCAGATCAAAATTACAGTTTAGAAAAGGTAATAATAGCGGCCAGTTCTTATGGTGAAACATACGGTACAACACCCGATTCACGCGGCTATTGACAAAAGTATAGAAATTATAATATTTTAATAGAATATAAAAATGTGAAAGGGGTTTGTACGTGATTTAGGTTGAACATAGTGCACATTTTCATAACAAAATCCCTCGAAAGTGCTGGAAGTAAGCTCCCAGCTGCGTTCCCTACAATCTTTCAGTACAAAAACTTCAAAATCTGGCTCCACACATCAATTCGTTATTAATTGATAGTTTTTCTAAACCGAGATTTAATGCCGAAAATTCAAACTGAGATAAACGCGTTTGAAGGTTCAGTAACCTGCAGCTTAGATGGTACTGGCATGTCGGAAATAATTTGTTCCGGAAATAAATACATTAGTTACAGAAGTGAAACTTTCTAACAGCGTCTGTCAAGATATTTGAAAGCTGATAAGGCTATTTTCTAAACATGTGACGTCAAAAAAATGCAATGCTAAAGTTGCGTTTCGCTTTGAAATTTACAAATTTGTAAAGCTACTTTAATGCGGTTTCTGCAGGTTAGTTGAACGGCAAGAGAGACATAGTATAGGGGACTAATCTTGACAATCATTCGGCAAATTGCCGAGAGCACACCTCGGCAAAACTCACTCATGAGTGCACTCACTCACCTCACTCACCCTCACCGATCAGGCGTGAGATGAGGGTGAGTGATTTCATAAGCCTGGAAAACTCATGAGCTTGAGGTTGAGCGAGGGTCGTGAGTTCGGTGAGTTCATGAATTTGGTGAGTTCATGAGTTTTGTCAGTTCATGAGATAGTTAGTTCATGAGTTCGGTGAGGGGCGTGAGTTTATGAGTTCGGTGAGGGGCGTGATTTTATAAAGTAGGTGAGTTTATGAGTTTGGCGAGGCATAAGGTGCCCGGGGGGTCATGGGTTGGATCAGGCTTTGCGGGGTGACGTCAAGGAAGGGCGGGTCATGTGACTTCTCCGTACATTTCCGGGAAAGCTGAGTTGACGTTCGCTTCGCAATGATGCTGTTAGCTCCTACGGCTCTACGAGTGATGGGAAAGGGAAGATGCTTATCGATTAATCTGGGCTTTTCTGCTCCGGCTCGCTTTGCGACGGCCTGTCGTGGTCTCCTGCCACTGGTCGCTACTTCGTGGCGGCATGGCTCCCCCGCTCGCCTCGGCCGCTCTCGTGTAGACTCCCAGGCACTGATATACGCGCGGCGTTTTGTTGGTTCGTGAAGAATGCAAACGGGCGCTACGGCGGTACGCCTGAAGGCAGACGTTGCTATATCGATTACGCTCGTCTTATGCACGGTCGCGAATCCTGAAGCCAATATTAAAGTGAAAGCCGTCTGGGAACTGTCGCGATTCGCCTGTATGCTTGTCCGTTCAAGTTGTAGCCTGAAGGTTTGTAAAATAAAGTACGCATACACGTCTTCGTGCTCGAGTACGCCCGAAACTCTGGACTTGTTCGCACTTGGGTTTAAAGGCTGCTACATTTACTTGGTAGCATATAAAAGTTAATTCCATTGTGGATTGTTGTAGAAAAAGTGCAGACGATCATCTTCTAGATTACATTCAAAAATATATAAAAGAATCTTTTTACATTCACTTAATATTGGTGATAACAACTCGACGTTCCTAACCAGCTGCCCGATACCTCTTTAGTCGCTCAAGAAAAGGCCATTGAGCATAGTTAGATTAGTGGCTAAAACCGAAAACGTTTCGCGCGCAGGTTTTGATTCCTATATATTATTTTTAATCAACCCGTACAGGTCGCGCCGGTGAACGTCTCAGTCGTTCAGAAGGAGCGCTATTGGTTTTCTTAGCAACATGATTTATATTTATACGAGTGAATAACAGGGGGGAGGAAGCAACATCCAAACCTAAGTAAATAATAAAAAAAAAATATTTTATATGCATGCGTGCGCGGAAGCAAGCTTCCCCACCCGAAGAAATTAAGCGCCCAGTTTTTTTTTATTCAACAGAACAAAGTTTGAAGGATTGGAGGCCCTTTATTTAAGTTGCATGACCGCGCCATTCCCCCTCCTCAAATATAGCGTGGATATTTGAATTAGGCTCTCAATACTTTCGAGTGAAGTAATTTAAATATCGAAGGTAAATGTACTTGCGCTTACACAAGGCCGTTTATTTATTAAATTAATGAAGGCAAATTCAACATTACGAACCATCGAAAACTAATAAATTATTTTAATAGAAAACACAACTTTGTATATGTAGTGTGTAAACATTTGTATTCATCATATTGACAAGTTTAAAAAACGCATATATTCTCTGAGCAACAAGAATATCGAAGGCATCTGACACCGATGACGATTTTATGTCAGGATCCATAAAGTACAGCCTTTTACGAGGCACAGCATCGGTAGATTAGTACGTTCCAGTTTTACTTGGTATGTGCGGTGCAACAAAAAAATAAAAGATTCGATAAAAAAATAATATACAGTAATATTGTACGCACAAAGTTCTTCAAGGATTCTTTCTTCCAGAAAACAAAAATAAAATATAAACCAGGCAGTTATTTTAGGTGAAATAATTCGTGTGAACGATGATAAATATCAAGAGAGACCGTTCCGGAATAGTTCTACTCGACAACAAATTGCCGCGCAAACCGTCCTACCATTAACGTGAAGTTCGCAATATGCCCTGAAGAAAAAAAAATACGCGCACACCCAAGGGTGCGTGTTGGAATAATATTAATTCACACCTGACTAACCAGCGATGGATACGCTTACTCCATACCTGCACGAAGTTTTCGCGAGTGCTTGAAACGAACAGTGCACGCCGTGAAGAATACTTCTGCATAAAACTCGCGATGATGCGTCCTTGTATCCTAAGGAAGCGCGTCCTCCTCAAGCGCTCTGCCGGCGCGCGCAAGAAGTGGAAACGAAACAAAGAAAAAGAGGAGACATTTCTTCACTTGTAGAGTGCCTTCATACACACGCGCGCTTTTGCTTGAGTGGTGACATCTCAGCCATTTTTACGCCCAATCGTTTTTTTATGCATTTTGAAGTGCGCGCAATTCGGTGTCAATCAGCTCGAGCGCGTAGCTTTGGCTAATGCAGAGACGCAATTTTAGCGCCCAAGTCACGCACCGAGTGCGCGAGAGCGTCATGCGCTGAACATTCAGTGCAACAATGGATGTCTTCACCTGAGACAGACAGACATGTAGGCACCCTATTCACTTGGCGACGTGACTGCTAAAGCCGGAGCGGCGGAACACGGCACCGACCGTGGCGGATCTGTCAAAGCCGCGCGACCCGCGCGCAACACGAGCGCCAGCGCCGCGACCACGATGATGCCGAGAACTACTTCCGAGTAAGTGAGTTCATGAGTTCGGTGAGGTGCGTGAGTTTGTGAGATCAGTGAGTCCATGAGTTCTTGAGTTAGGTGAGGGGCGTGAGTTTGTGAGATCAGTGAGTCTATGAGTTCTTGAGTTAGGTGAGGGGCGTGAGTTTGTGAGTTCAGTGAGCGGCGATAGTTCGGTGAGTTCATGAGTTTAGCGAGTTCACGAGTTCGGTGAGGTACGTGAGTTTGTGAGATCAGTGAGTCTGAGTTCTTCAGTTAGGTGAGGGGCGTGAGTTTGTGAGTCCAGTGAGCGGCGATAGTTCGGTGAGTTCATGAGTTTAGCGAGTTCATGAGTTCGGTAAGGTGCGTGAGTTTGTGAGATCAGTGAGTCTATTAGTTCTTGAGTTAGGTGAGGGGCGTGAGTTTGTGAGTTCGGTGAGTGGCGATAGTTCGGTGAGTACATAAGTTTAGCGAGTTCACAAGGTCGGTGAGTTTATGAGCTCACGAGTTCCTGGGTGAGAACTTGAAGGTGAGTTCGGCCGTAAGGGTGAGTGTGAACGAGGTGAGTTTTTAACTTTTTTTTTTTTATTTTGAGCTAGCTGCGGGAGAGTTTAACCACAAATGCCGACCTTTGACTGAGAGTTATGATAAACCGCTTAATCAGTCAGTATTAAAAAGATTTGGAGCACGTGAGAAGCAAGATGGAGAGCTAAAGCCATCACTCATGCAGCAGGAGCAAGGCTATACACATGCGACACGCCCGCTCATTTTTTCGTTTCTTTCCTGAACCCGAACCTTGGGGCTTTTGGACGAGTGTTAGCTTTGGCGCTCTACGCTGCGCTGCCCACGCGCTCAGTCTTTATAAAGAAAAATATTTAGTGTTTTTCTATGAGGCTGTTCAAATTTCTACACTAATTAAAAGCTAATTAGCAAAATGTTTTTCATTACTCGACTTATCGTGACGATTAGCCCACTATACAAGGCTCCTTGGCCACTCACCAGCACAAATCGCATTAGTCTAGCTTTCACGACGTCTTCTTAAACAAATATTCAGTGCTTTGAAGAATCTTGAGCACAACAAGATTTACACCTACCTTTGCTTGCACCAGATGTCCTATCCCCGACTAAAAAAAAAAAATTAAACAGTCAGATTTTGAAAAAAAGAAGAAAAAAAAATCACGATCAGACAGCAAACTGAAAAAAAGTGAAAAGTTTGGGAACAGAAGAGTAGGTATACGTCGGTATTTGTGGCTTGAAAATTCCGCAGTTCTTTTTTCGATTTTTTTGTATTACATTTTAGAGTCAAATGATAACGCAAACGAAACTTATACCTCCAGATTTATAAATTGCTTAAGATCTTTCCGAAAAAAAAACTGGCTTTTCGACATTTCCCAAACGCGTTCCACATGCATCGCATTTCTAGGGCCTCATTACGCAGCTCCTTTTGCTGGCGCGGCGGAGGCCACTCCAGGGGTACATTACGAGGGTTTCGTAGCCCTCCTAACGTGCCCGTCGCAGTGGTCACGTGACGTCATGTGACGTCATGGAGCACGTAGAAAACAAGGCCTGCACGTTCCCTCCTCTAAACGTCATCACTAGTAGATCCCCTCAGCACCCCCTAGCTAGCCTGGATGAGCACCATCGCCTGCTACATCGACTGCGACATCATCTGCTCCATCGCCTGCTTCAGTGGTTTGTGTAGCAGATAAAGAAACAAATGCTCATGCCGAGTGTCTGTTGCTACAGCATGCGATGACGTTGGACGTTCACTTGGAGCATCAAATGTATGAGTGAAAATGCCTTACTGCTGTGCGAAAATCTGCAAGGCCCTTCGCCGGACGCTGGCACTGGACGCCATTTTTGAGGGTGCTGTTTATACTCCGTTCAATTGCCACAAGCACGAGAGTTTGTGGTCGCTGCTTCGAAGCGTTCTTCCCCAGAACGAGCGCTCGCGCTAGAAATGCAGGTCTCAAAGCCAGGAGCGCGTGCTAGCTCGAGCTTGTAGCATTGAACGGAGTATATAACGCATGCTCAGGACGAGCTCACATTAATAGGCTGCTAAGACCGGCAATTTCGATGGTGTCGCATGCACGCTGCAAATGAACTCTGGAAGCTCGCTGTCAGCTCGCGCTCAGCAGTCGCGCACACGGCTGTGGCCGCCAGTGAGACCGTTGTTGTGACGCGGCGCATACTCTCGTCAAGCCTTAGCCTGTTAGCCGCTTGGGGCGGGGTCGGGGATCTACTAACGATGACGTCATGCTCTAGCCGCGTCTTCGAGGTGGAATCGTCCTCCTGCTCTCTCTCGGTTTCTCGAGGCATAAATGCTATGCATTTAATAACAATAAGAAGAATAGGAAATATATAACATTTAAAATATATATATATATATATATATATATATATAGATACATAGATTATTGTAATGCTTGTTCCTATGGTTGCCATCACAGAAACATCAAACAACCTTGTGTTCGTTTGTCTTCGAGTAAGACCCACAGATGGGGAGCTATCAAGAGCGGCACGGAGGGTCGACGCAAAGACTGCAATGGGAAGTGACGGGATCCCCATGTCACTTATTCAGGGTCTGGGACCGAGAATGCGAGCCTTGGTGGCCGAAAGCCTCACAGAGATCCTCGCGGATGCCCAAGTACCGGAGACATGGAAAGAAACAAGAATAAAGCTCTTGTACAAGGGAAAAGGCTGATCTCGGTAACTACCGGCCAATCAGCATCACATCAGTGCTTTACAGAATGTGCACTCAGATTATCAGAACGAGACTGCAGAAATGGGCTGAGGAAACGGAAGTGCTGGGAGAGCTGCAGAACGGTTTTCGAACAGGAAGATGCATAGAAGACAACCTATTTGTGGTAACACAGTGCATCGAAGTGGCAGCCCAGGAGGGCAGACCCCTTTACGCAGCGTTCCTGGACATTTCCAAGGCATACGACACGGTGGACCGGAACATACTCTGGAGTCGACTTCGAGGGCAAGGAATAAACGAGGCAGATGTGAATCTGCTGCACGCACTGTATGATGGGGTCTCGGTGCTGATTGAATGGGAGGACCACATGACCAAACGTCTACCAGTACCCAGGGGCCTGAGGCAAGGATGCCCACTATCCCCCTTGCTATTTATGTTGTATGTAGCACCGTTGGAGAAAGCCCTGGAGCAGTCGGATGTGGGCTTTGACCTATCATACAGAATGGAGGGAGCCTGGAAGCGGCAGAGAATACCAGCCCTCATTTACGCCGATGATGTGGTGCTCCTGGCCGACTCGCCGGAGGATCTCCAGGTGCTTCTGGACATCTGCAGGGAGCTCGCCACACACCTTAGACTCCGTTTCAACCAGAGCAAGAGTGCGGTCTTAGTCTGGGGAGATCGAGATGGACCGAATCAGGAATCAGAGGAACAACAGTGGCACCTACAGGGAGGGAAGTTGACAAGACAAAACACGGTCAAATACTTGGGAGTGACCCTGGCTGCGGAGTCCGACTACCTGAAGGTCCACGAACGGGAGAAGAGACTGAGAGCAATAAGGGGGAAAGGAGTCCTGGCGAAGAAGACCACCTGGACCTTCAACACGTTCGAGGTGGTGCGGGGGCTATGGAAGATGGCCATTGTTCCGGGACTCACGTACGCAAATAGCGTACTCGTCCTCTCATCGCAAACAAGAAAATTCCTGGAGAGAAGACAGAGGGATGCGGGAAGAATGGCCTTGGCAGTCCCGAGAACAGCACCCAACGAGGGTGTCCAGGGGGACCTAGGCTGGTCGTCCTTCGAGGCCAGAGAAGCCAGCGCCAAGGCGCTGTACGAGAGGAGAGTGCACAGACTCCCGGATGGAAATTGGGCCTTCCGCACCCTGCGCTTCATGATATACCAGGAAAGAGGCACCAAATGGATGCACCGCCTCCGAAGGCTACGGGACCGCTATGGGTTTGAACCAATCTGGCTGGAGTCAGCGGGCAAGAACCGGGTGGGCCCAGCGGCAATCAGAAAGGGCATCCGAGCAGTGGAGACGGAGAGATGGAGAGCGAGGGCGGCGGCGAAACCGCCCCTCGCGATGTACTACGCGGAGAAGGAGGCCATAAAGAAAGAGCCCTGGTATGACAACTCGACAGGCAGTGGACTCCTCGCAGAGGCCCGCATGGGTACATTACGGACCCGGGTGTGGAGAGCCAGGTTCACGGAGGGACAGGAGAGGACGTGCACACTCTGCGGGCAGACCGACGAGACGACGGAGCACCTGGTGCTGCAGTGCCGGCACATTGTACCGGTCCCTAGTACGACGGTGCTACCAGTAGCACTTGGCTTCCGAATCGGTGCAGAGCAGAGAGAGGAAGAACAAAAGAACGTTCGATCGGCGGTAGAGGTGACGAAAAGGCGGCTGGAAGTCTGGTGGAGAGAGACGCATCGGCGGAGGGAGTGCAACCGACCAGCGGAACACCAAGCGGAAGCGGAAGTCGCGGGAGGCGCGACTGACTAGGCTGGATCCAGTATCTATTACTGTTGATCACCCGATACAAAGGGGAGAGCCGAAGACTCCAATCCAATCCAAATCCTAAAGTAATTCTGTTGTTAGTATGCTTTCAGACGGCGGGAAGTTAACCCTAATGGGCCTAAGGTGTCACCGCTGCACAGGTTCTCGATCGAGCGCTATTCGGGCGTCGAAAAAATTCGCATAATCAAACCAATGAACGGAGCGCGTGGAAATTTTACACAAAGGTGTCTTTAGTTGGTGCATTTATCATAGTCATTATTTATGAGTGCACGTTTCAAGAAATAAGTTTACCTAAAAAAAACTTCTTTTTTTTTTGCAGAAGAAGGAGATCGAAAAAAACATTCTAGCTGACTCCGCTACGCTAATCAAAGATGGCGCACCATAAAGCAAAAACGTCAAAGCTTCTTTGAGATGAGTACCCGAAAGAACGTTCAGCAGAGTAGCGCGTGTGTGGTATCATCTGTGAGTGCAGCGCCCACAAGAACGTTCTCGCCGCTTTCCTCTCTTTAAAAAGAAATAAGGCAGTTGTCATTTTGCGTAACTACGTAAAAGACGAGCGTGTTGTTAAGGGTCTTGAATATGAGGAAGGGGCAAGAGTCGGACAACAACGACAAATGAAAACGTCCAAAAAGTTGTCGTTGTTCGTTGTTGTTTGTTCCTTGTCTTTCATTATTTTCAATTTTCATTTTGGCTTAACTTTTTTTTTTCTTTTTTTGCTTTGCTCTTGCGAATTTTGAGTATAATAATATGCACCACCCAGAGACGCCATTGTGAAAAGTTTCAATACACTCCGTTTATTGGTTTATGTGTACTATTGTTTTACGTCCGAATCGCGCTCGAGGACACCCTGAAGATGAAAAATTTAGCCGGTGAAGGTACGCTCTCTAGCTTGGGGTCTTTAACGTGCAACCGGCAGTAGTGCGCCGGTACGATTCTCATCCATATTGAAGAGGGCAGGGGTGGAGATTGAACAGAGGATCTCTGCGTTCTGCAGTGCGTTTCTCAATGTAATATAAATGTGTTCAAAAATAAAAATAAGCGCGCACTTTAAAGGAACACCCTAACCTAAGAACAGCACATCTCGGTCGACGTACTATTTTTATAACAGCCACCAGGTTGAATCGGAGCAACACCTCCTAGAAAACAGGGCCACAGCGCTGGATTGTCTAGGTCACCTAGTGAGGCCTTCAGCGGGCAAAGTTTGAGCACGAGTGCCGCACTAGCGCTCGGTTAGTACGGCATTGGTGCGTCAGCCTTCGCTGTACGCTAACGCACTAATTTTACACGAGTTCCGGGCGAACGCTGCCGCAGCACTCCAGTAGGTGAGAGAGAGAAAACTTAAACCACATGACCTATTCACCGATTCAGGTTCCCCGCTAAATATAGCGGGCAAACTGACGTCACGTAACCTATGCACCGAGCTAGTTTCCTAACTAGAATTGGCGGGAAAGTCGTTGAAAATACTGGCTCTTCAATCCCCGAATTGAGAGTTTAATCTCATCTGAACGAATTAAAACGATGGCTCCTTAAAGTCCATACGCTATTTATGGGACTAAGATGGCGGAGGGCGCTGCTGTACTTATTTGTCTAAACACATTCGTCAAAACATATTTAGGGCTAGGCAGATGCTCAGCCTCGTCATTCGCCCCTCGGTGGATTGCAGGGATCGGCTCTCTCAAGTGCTCTGCGGGAAAGTAGACAATCCAGATCTCTGACGGAAAATTTAGCCGGTAGAATTGGAGCGATCCAAACCCGCTCCACGCTCGCGCGTTTAGAGCAGCGAATGCTATCTCGCGTTTGCAGGTGCGTAAAGATACCAAGAAAAAACCGCGCCGTAAACGCTTCAACTCTACTGGCGGAATTTTCCAATAGAGTGCAGCTTTATACAGTGTTGGCGGAAACACGTTACAAGTAGTGGTGTTACCTATAACGTGCTACTTTTTTTCGGTAACGTACTCGTTATATGTCCACAACAGTAACGGATAACGCACATACGTTACTTATATCGAGGAAAGGGTAACCCAGTCGCGTTACTCGTCACACCTTCTGAAAACTTAAGCAAAATTACACTTTCATTTTTTTTCGTATTTCTAGGCGCGGTCGTATGAATTCTCGCGTATTTCGCATTTTTATTCACGTTTTTTTGTTTTTTGTTTTTTTTCTGGGCGTTTGGGTGGAACCGTAAAAAGAGATCATGTAGTTAGGCAAAGGTTTCGCATGCAAATAATGTTTCTTGGAATATGCCGCTTATGCATAACTTGTACGTCAATACAATAACACTTTGAATTCACAAATAAAAATAACGGAAAATTAACGCGCGTTATATTTGTCGATATAATGGCATAACGCGTTCCTTTTTATTTTGAAGTAACGTAGGAAGATAACCCGTTACTTTTATTTGCAAGTAACAAGCAACGTATCTCTTTACTTTTTTCCGGCTACCCCTACAACCTCCTACCATACCGCGAAGACGGAGCGGTCCTTCAGTCCTTTAACGTTATCTTCCAAAGTGGTCAATATCTGACCAAACGCTGACGTGGACCATGTTTGGTTCGTACTCAAGCCGGCTGCGCTTAAGCCCGAGTTGCTTCGGAGCCTGGATATGTATTTCGGTGGATTCTGAAGAAAAAGCAGAAACAAAGGGAAGACAAAACTTAAACCATTATATTATCAAACTTGAAGTGCTAATAAAAGAAAAAAGAGCGTGAAAAAAATGCGAAGATGAATTCGTTCTCATGCCCCGTTATAAAATATAAAATTGGCTAACTTTTTTTTTTTTCTATCATTGTCGCGAAAAATTTGCGATATTAAATATGCTCAAGGATTTTTCTATTTTTCATTCAGCGATTTAGACTAAAGTGCACCTAAGAGATCCGCTTCAACAAATTGAAACCTGAGAAAAGTTCTGCTCCGTCATTTGATGCTATCCATCAGCGTTGTTTTTCGTTCTTTTAAAACATGCAGTGCTTTAAAGGGGTCATGAAACGATATATGGGGGGAATGTTCATGGCTTTGTAGGAGAGTACTGGTTCTAGTCTGGCCCAAGAATACTAGCACAGACCGCAACTGATTCAGAAGCTTCTTTGTTAGGATGAAAATTCGATGATAAAAGGAGACTATTTAGTTCAGTCTTGCTTTCGCAAAGCTTGATGACGTAATTGTGTTACTGAAACCACCCGTCTGACGACAATAGAGCGCAGCTCAGGGATTGGACCCAAGAACTGCGTAAGCACACGACTTCGGAACGTAACAATCAATGCCTCGGTAGACACTCGGGTAGTGGCTCGTGTCCAGCCACTGCGGTGATGAGAATAGCCGAGCTCTAACAATGCCTGGAGCTCAGCACGCGTTTTCTACTTTGCCAACCCTAGCGCGTGGCTATGATTTGCGTTGGCGGTATAGGCATAGGATAGGCACCGGGCCACGTGACCGCTTGTTCTGGCTCCAAGTTCAGCGGAAGAATGATGCTCATATTTCTCGAATTTTTTTGGCGGCTTCCATTGTATAGAAAAAAAAAAAACTAAGGCAAGTTCATCCAGTTATTAACGTTAGGGAGTGATTCTAAGTAGTATTTAGCGAAAGCAGAAAAATTGTTGCGTGACCCCTTCAAAATTAAGGAAATAACAAAAGAACATGCAGGCAAACTCGTGAACTTTCAACATCATAAAACCTGAGACTTGAAAACAAAAAAAAACTGGACAACACACATACACACACACACACACACCTGTGTTTGTGTAGTCCACTTTTTTGTCCATGAGTGTCGGTGTTCAAGGTGTTTAAAATTACTCCGCCTGTTTGTTAGTGCAATTTGACGGCCAATTTAACTTCACGTGACGTCATGCTATCACACAACGCCGTGACTTGACAGAGTGACGTTGCGTCACGTGACCACGCCACCTGACGTCACCTGATGTCATAGTATGACGTGACACAACTTGACGTTGTGACGTCACTACATGGCACCATGTCACATGACGTAATGTCAGCAGTGTTGCGTGCGAGTGTACTTGGATTCCACAAGCGCCAGTAATCTTGTGTAAAATGACGAACATTCATTTTTAATATCGTTCCACGGCCCCTTCAAAAGGTCTATTTCAAAGCAAGTTGTAGGCGTCAAAAAAAAAATTAAGCGAAATACGTTACTCCTTATTTGCAAAATGAAGGATCGCTTTACCGGCCTACGTTACTTTAAAATAAAAGGAAAGCGTTACTCTTACCGATAAAAGGCAACGCACGTTACTTTATGTTTATAAATAAACGGTAAAAGCCTTTTCGGTTTCTTTTCTTTTTTTTTTTCGACGGCGTTTTTCGATAGTGTGACAAAGGGCGTGGGCATTGGGGTTTTGGTAAAATGTGTTTTTTCTATTTTTTTGCGTGGGGGAAAAGACAGGAAACGTTTGAAGGCATGTGGAAATAGTGCAATAATTAATCACTTGGCGCCTATACTTTTCTTCAGTGTACGTTCAAACGCAGTAGACGCTACGAGCTAATGGGAGGAATCAAGCAGCTTCAAAAACACGAGTCACTGAGCTTTAGTTACTCCTTTGCACAATCCTGGTAATAAGTAAGTTCCTAACAATTTAGACCCATCTTAACCGGTATTCCCAGTAAAGTGTTTGAACACATAATTTATACGCAACTCGTTAACTTCCTAGAATCCAATTCATTTTTTCACCAGCACAACGTGGCTTTAAAGAATACTTATCTTGTGAAACGCAACTTCTGTCTATCACCAGTGACTTTCATTCAGCATCTGATCAGAGATCTCAGGTGGACTGCATATCTCTAGACTTTGCCAAACCGTTTGACGAGGTATCGCACCAACTTTTATTGCTTAAGTTACGTAAACTTTACATCGACTCTAGCCTGTTTAACTGGTTGGTCTCATTTCTAACGCATCGCTCGTAATTTGTAACATGTAATGGTACTAACTTCTCCTTCGCACCCATTTCTTCCGGAGTGCCTCAGTGGTCCGTTTTGGGACCTCTACTTTTATATATATATATATATTGAGGACTTGCAAGCCGTGGATTCTTCATCAGTCAACGTCTTTGCTGACGACAGTGCTATTTGTCGTGTATTATCTCATGACTCTGACACAAAAAACTACAACATTACCTAGATTACCTACTATACAGCATACATTAAAACCATTTCTTTATAAAACACCAGTTAGGTCCAAGCTATAGTGTACAGCTTCCATCTGGGATCCCTCTACCAATTACCTCATTGATTAAATTGAAGGGGTTCAGAACACAGCTGCACGCTTCATACTGGCCAATGATAACCGCATTACAAGCGTAACAACAATGAAAGATAGTTTGTTACTAACAAGCCTCGCACATCGTCGCACAGTTTCTCGCATTTGTTTTTATTGATAAAATCTATCACCTAACTCCTCAGTTCAAATCACAACTAAAAATCCCCCTACTTTGTTTCAGCACGCCTTGATCATCGTTACAAGGTCGGTGTCCCATTTTGCCACTCTAACGTTTATTAGGAATCTTTCATTCCCAGAACTTCCGGAGACTGGAACCGTTTACCCGAATAGCTCACCTCGAGTAATAACCACGCCATTTTGCTTTGTACATCTATTACCAATTTCATGTGGTTGTTTAAATATTGTATATGTTGTTCCTTTTGTGTTATTATTACTATTGTTCCTACTCCCCTCTGTAATACCTCGTGCACTGAGGGCAAAATAAATAAATGAATTTTGTTTATGCGTGGTCCAGTGATGATGGAACACGTACACAAACATGACAAAAAACATGATGGTGCCCTTTTGACGCAGTCTGAATAGTCCCATCAGCTCTATAGCCTCGACTGAGTCTGAACTTAAGGTAAAACGAAGTATAAAAACAGGAAAAAGTTGTAGCGTACTTTTTTTTCGGGTCGTGGGAAGAAGGTTTAACGAATAACTAAGTACGTCAGCCGTTACTTGAAATAAGCAACGTAAGTGCGTTCCCCGTTAATGTTTTGAGAATGCTACGAGTACGTTACTACGTTACCGAAAAAAGTAACGCGTGTACGGTAACGCGGCTACTTGTAACGCATTACCGCCAACGCTGCTTTAAAGCTACCAGCGTACACTGTTAAGGAAGTAAAGTGGTAATTTGGACGCAGTATTGTGTTTAAAACTGTCACTATCTGTACGCTGTCATAGAGTTACCGGTTTTAGCCGAAAAACGCAGATAAGCAGCCGTCGGTGTCAAATAAATAAGATCGGTTACAACCGAAAAACGCAGATAATTATCCGTTGCTTTAAAAAAAAAAAAACTAAATAAGTTAGAAGCGAAAAACAGCGATTTTCCTTTTAATTGTTTGCTGCGGGTACAAGTTCTGTTTCTGTCGAAACCTCCCTTTTTAAAATACTGTGGTTGTTGTTTTTTTAAGACCGATCAGTAGCGTTTTAGCGTTCATATAAAGTAGATTACCGAAATATATCGAGATTTGAATAAATAGACGCCAAAAACATTCGCCAATTTTCCTATGAATATATCAGGCGCCCATGCCGTTTTTCCTCTTGTAGATAAGAGCGACGCCGCGTAGCGTAGAAGTGCGGCAGTGAACTTTCTTTCTTTTAGACAGTGCAATAGTGAACCTCCGGGTTTTGTTTTCTTTTTTGTTTCAGAAACCACACTCTGTTTTGTGTGTTTGCATGTCATTTGTGAGCCCTGGGGCTATCAATACATCATACAGTTCGTCATAACATCCTACCTCTCAGCAGCATTTGTTTAACAATGCCAGTTTGAAACCAAAATAGACAATAGGTGTGCAAGATCTCGATAAATGATTTACAAACTAAAAATAAAACAATCTTTCACGTGTATCTGGTTTTATTCTCAAACTTCTATTTTGAATTATATTTAAGGGTTGGCGAAAACTTACATCAGTAG
>JABSTQ010007272.1:0-39123 GCA_013358835.2 Ixodes persulcatus
GACACGATAAATTTCGAACAGGCCATCCG
Source organism: Ixodes persulcatus (assembly GCA_013358835.2). NCBI lineage: Eukaryota > Metazoa > Arthropoda > Arachnida > Ixodida > Ixodidae > Ixodes > Ixodes persulcatus. The sequence continues at coordinate 30 of JABSTQ010007272.1, forward strand.
AGTACTAAGCAAATCCATTGCTTGCCCCAAATGTGTACTTATGGAATGGCTTAATCCAGCACACGCGATTAATGATCATGTGGCGTGTTCTTTGGCGAAAACAATTATTAGACCAGCTCACTTAGAAGCACAAGCTGTCCATCTTTTTGATATTGGCAATCCTGCAAATGCAAACATGAAAAAAAATGCAAAATAATAATTGATATGTACTTGCACTACGTTGGACAAGTTTATTTTTTGGAACGAATTTTGCACGGAGAAGAGTGGCGTTGTTTCGGTTTCCTTTTGGAGGTCAGAATTGAATAGATGAATCATGTCGAGAAGGCCCACCGCTGAACCGCCATCTCGCAGCAGATCACGTTAACTGCTACGGCGGGTTGGAATGCTCGCTGCATGCGCCATCCGCAACTCTCGAAATCAAGCTCATGGACACAGACATGTGTAGGGACATCAGACGTATTTGTTACTAGCATAACATGCAAAAATATAAGATACTATATCCCGTTATACATTAGCAAAGAGGGACCGCTTTTCACACTACAAGCCATCGGTACAAATGTAATGCTGTGCGAGCGTCACTTGACCCCCGGAAAGAGCACAGAGACGCGCGGAGTGCTTATACACGTGATACGTGCGTTTACAGCGCTGGCTTGGCTGGGATGGCTCATAGAGTACGCTGCGATATCCCATTGCGATAAGATGCAACTGAGTATAGTGACGACGAGGGGAAGCAAAGCTACCTTTTAGTACTTTTACGAGAGCCTGGTCGGAGGAGGTCGGCTGACTGCTTGGTTACACACCCCGAGGCAGGGTATTACTAAACTGTTCAGAGGTTGGTCCTTCTCCCCGGTGCGACCCCACTTGTCAGGAGTCCGTCATACCGCTGTGCGGTGTGAACGGATCGTCATTTCTGCTGCGCTCAAGAGGAAAGTAGTTTGAGCAAGCCAGCAAGCAGTTTCATCAAACCGGTGAGTAGCTTGGTCATTCCGCTAAGCGAATGTTCGAGACGGTTACCGGATAGTCGGACAGACACCGGTACCATCGTAAACAAATTTCAAACTTTTTTTTCATTACGGTTTTTGAAATTCTATTAAGATTCCGCTTATGCGTTTTCCCAATGCTCTACACTATTTATTTTGAAGCGCCATCAGGGGTTTCTAAATCAAGAGAAGTATGCATATCTGCTTGTCTACCAGCAACTGTGTAATATACGAGATGTGGCAGAAAAGTAATGAGACTGATTTTCTCTAACCAGGAATTTTACTAGTTTCACAAATCAAGGTTTTTCTCTTCAAAGTAGTTCCATTGGGCAGCACCGACGGAGCCGCTGTGTCCATTCTTTGTAGCAGAGCTAGAAGGCTTCTGCTTGAATACCTTTCAGCTCGTTGGTTACGCTATTCTTGATATTTTCTAAAATACCAAAGTGGCGATCTTTCAAGTGGACTTAGAGCCGGGGAATAAAAAAGTCGCAAGGACTGATATCCGGCGAATAGGAGGGCTGAGAAACCACAGGAGTGCCTTTTTCTGCCAAAACTTAATTGATGGATGTTACCGTGTCACATCGGGTGTTGTCATGGTGCAGCCCAGCATCCAAGTGCGTGCAATGTCTGGTCGCACACATACAACCCTCTTCCTGAGCCTTTCGATGACTTTCCCATAAAAAGTATGAGTGACAGTTTTTGTCAACAACTTTGCTAAATATTTTGCCGCTCCAGTTTAGTGACACACCTTACAAACACAGCGCTACTTGATACGCTCGCAACAATCGCGTAGCCGCTGTAGCAAATTCAAAGTTATGCGCAGTCAACGGCAGGGGTTAACCTAATTGCCATGTGAAGGAAGAAGCAGCAGCATTGTCGTTTCGAGCAGAGTGCTGGCAGTTTCATTACTTTTCTGCTTGACCTCGTATAGTGGTAAGAGGAAATTAACCATTATGGGCTTGAGCATTTATCTATTGAATGATACAAGAGAAAATATAAAGAACAAATCCGTCACGCAGAATGCTACTTTTTGAGGGTCTTATGGTTCCTGATTTTTGTAACCAAATCATGTTGCCAAAACGACACAACAGTGAATTAAAATATATTGATAGGACATTTGTTTAAATATAAGTATGTATCAAAAATGATACAACACAAAGTCTCAACTGCTTAAACCTTATCTAAATGCTTAAAGGACAACTCTGCTCAATCCGCAAAATTTCAGGATTTTGAATGATTTCAAATTAAAAACACTAATAAAATGCACTCCGTGATTTGCTTCGCCTTAAATGATACAAATATGATTAATTCTCAGTTTATGCATAAACGTAAACCGAAACCGAAACATCGGCTACGTCGCAAAACATTGGCCTCGGGCCGCCCAAAACATGGCTACCTCATGGTAGGACCGCTCAAGTGCTTCTCTTCGCGAGGTCAGGCGAAATCGGGACGGGCCACCGTTGGAACGGCTGTGTGCAAGGCGCAAGGGTCGTCTGCGCCGCACTCTTCACCATGTTTTGGTGTCTAGGATATTCAACGACGTCGGCACAACTGCGGCATCAGTCTGCGCACTTAGTGTGAACGAAACTCGAAGTCACAATCACGAACAACAAGAAGGCGACGGCGGTTGCGACGCGGGAGACGGCTGGACCGTTGGACGGCTCCCGAGGTTGAGAAGCGAGCTGTGCAGGTGCAACACGCCAATCACGTAGACACCGCTGAGCACCAAGAGGGGACGCTGCTGACGTCAGCTGTGGCGGTAGCCCGTAGAAGCAAAAACAAAAGAAAACAGTGTTGATGGCGTTTAGCTCAATGTTGCCTGCGGCATCACCGTAGTCTTGACTGCGCTGTTGATTGCGCCTTAATTCGCCCGCTTGAGTCAGCCGATTTAGGCAACTTGGCGCTTTCCAAAGTTTTCCGGATTGTTTAAGAAATATTTGTACCTAACTAGGTAGTAATATTTGACGTGCGGTCTTCTTAGTTGGTACTGGAAAGGACTGTATTGTTTTTTATCCCTTATTGTAAACAATTTCGGTTAACCATTTTAGGGGGGAATAGCCGAGTTGTTACTGTTCAAGAAAGGTTATTCAGCGCTGCTTTTATATTCTCTCTCCAAGAGTGGTTATGTTCCTCAGTGCAAATAACGTGAGGTTCGGACTAACGGTGATAAAATTCCGAAAGCTTTGGGAACATATAATGAAATGTTTCATATATGCATATGTATTGCGCTTTTGCGGCCTCACAAGGGTATTCATGACACCCCCCCCCCCCCCCCCCCCCCCTTCCCCGCCCGCGCACTTGTCTAATAAAAAGGTAAACACAGCATACAACCTTTTTTGGGAGATACTATTGAATATAAAATAAAGATATATGACCTCGTAACACTAGCCTTCAAACAAGCGCAAGAGCATGTTTTTCTTATATCGCCGTCCAATCTCGATATCTGCCCTTCCTTCTTTCAATTATATAGCCTGACGTATGTGGGCACGGGGAAGTAAAGTAATTGGCATTCACAAATGTCTAAAAGGTGGTAAATCTTTGTGTAAAACTCGCTTCAATTCGCTTGTTTTTTTCATAAATTTGATGACAGCGATGACAGCTCGACGAAATGTATACCTAAGCCAAATTTCCGAACGATATTTCGTATATCTTGTATATAATATATTTGTTTCTCACCATCAAAGCGTTTATCAAAATGTGTACGTAAACAATAATAAATAAATAACTGTGGGAAGAATTCGCTTTTCGTAGAATTTATCATTATCCCTTGAGAGTCCTTTTCTCTCCTTAATTTATGTGCAAGCGGTTTAACTTAAATTCTAGATAGTAACTGAAGATTTAGCAGGAATAAAAACAAATTATGGACAATACGCTTTTTTTTAGTCATACATGATACGAGTGCGAATTATATCCCATACACTACATTATATATGCTGATGCCTACTGTCCCATAGTTATTTTAATATTTATATAGACGAATAATGTCTTCTTATAATTTATAAGAATATAAATTAAAAAATATATGGCGCGCAAAAGACGAGCTCAAGAAAGAACAATAAAACAGAAATATGCTCAAGCACGAGGGCTGGTTAGGGAATGCAAGAGCAGGGGCGCATTTATCGACTTTATTTCACTAAAAATATTTTGCGCCATTATTAAAGAACTGATTTCTGACGTGTGAATTCGTACAATGGGCAAGAGAAGAAAAATTGAGGACTTCCTTTTTCTTCTACATAAAACGTAAACGGTCACTCACGGGGAACAGTGGTAATAATATTGCTTTGTTTTGCTTGTGCTAACCAACAAACATATTGATATTCTGTGTGTTTTGCAAAACACTATCATCAAACACAAATCATTAAAACTCAAACAGTAAACTTCTGAGAACATAAAAGTAATACTGGTGCGAGACATCCCTTGTCATGCACAGAACGATAGTATCTCTTTAGAAACATGAAGCATAAAATTATTAACACCTTTGAAATATTTAATTTATCTTGACGTATAATGTTTTACCTTCCTGAATTCTTGATAAATACAAAGAAAACTTTTACATGGAGGATAAAATTTGAGACACTCCGGCTAAACTCAGGGGAGCAGGAAAACATATCGAGCGGCATAAATAAATTGATTTAAAGTTTCCATTTTCAGCATTTACACAAATGAAAAAAATTTTAATTATTTTGTTGCAGCAAACTTAGGAAATAAAAAAGAATGGCATAGGAACAGCACATCATGATATAAGCAACTTCTAATGAAACCGGTGTATACTTTATATAATTCGTAGTAGTATATTTTCAATTGAAAGAAGTTGTAACGGGTGGTTCCTGTTTCGACCCATTCCCATTTCAACCTTCCCGTTTGTACCTTCCCGTTTCGACCCGGCTCAAAACATCCTTCTCGTTTCATCTTTTCCCATTTCGCCCTATCCCGAAACAACCTTCCCGCTTCGGCCATCGTTTGTTATCAGTTCGGTCGGTTCGTTTGTATTCTTCGTTGACAGTTGATTAGGTTCAAGTGTCCAATGTCTGTTTTTTCCTTGCTGACCTCGCTTCTCCCTCCCCCGGAACAACCTTGGAGATCTGGCACCGTAAGATAAGAACGGCATCAGGGAGGGCTCACCCGAACATTTACAGCTTCAATGATTTGATCAAACGGGATGAGGTTTTGGCAATGGTATCTTTGCAGCAGCTTGCAAAGAGTGGTGCCGTGCGGGCCAGGGGGCTCAAGTGGGTCAGCTAGGACCATAAACTATCAGCACTGGAGTGTCGCCCTTCTGATGGCACGATTTCCCTGTTCGACTTTCTCAACAAGGCAAGGGCATTTTCTGGTCTATGATATTTTCCTGTGTAAGCGAGTGTCCAGTGTTTGAAATCGTAAAAGAAAATAAAGTCGGAACCATATGTTTGTCACCCTGTCTGATTTATCGCACTCCAAAATATCAAGATCACTAATATCAGGTTTTAGAATAACGTACGCAAGCACTTTGGGTACCCTAAAAATAGCCTCGTGATGGCGATGCTATTTTTAGCTTGCCCAATGTGCTTATGTACGCAAGACTTCATTATTGAACGTAGCGCAAACACGCAATAGGCAATGTTGCTGTTCATCTCATATAATTAAAAGGCTGCCATAAAGACTATTACTGTCTTTGGAAGTGCTCATCTGAGCCAGTACTCTAAGCTAAAAAATTTGATGCTTGCTAATATCATTTCAAAGTAATATTAAAAAAAGCGACAAGGTCGTCTTTGTAGTAACGGTGCGCAGAATGTACATAGACCGTTTCAGGGGTGCGCGTTATGGAAATTATCTTGAAATAAAAAAAGCAAAAACACTTTAGGTGGTTGAAGTAAGAATAATACATTACTTCGAATCTTGCTTGAAAGAGTTGCATATTTTTAGAAAACATTGGCATGCAATAACATTTCAGAACATATATCTTTAAGCGAAAAGGGTGCGCAGACCAGGGTTAGAACGATTAGACTTTTCGCGAAGAGGTTGCGATGCGCAGTGTCTTATACAAATGGGTTAAAAAGGGGCGGGTTCAAACGCAAAGGGTCTTTCGAGCATCGGTTGAAACGGGACGGGTTCAAAAGAGAAAGGCGTTTCGGGAATGGGACGAAACGGGACGGGTTCAAATGGGCAGGTCGTTTCGAGAATAGGTCAAAACGGGATGGGTTCAAACGGGAAGGTCGATTCCTGAATGGGTCGAAATGAGACGGGTTCAAACAAAAATGGTTTGTTTCGGGCTACACCCATTGTGACAGGGTCAAAGTATTTGAGATGACCGATGTAAATATAAACCTTGATCGAGCTAAAGGTGTTAATAGGTGCAAATGGAAGAAGGCTGTTTAAAATTGGCTACACCCTGGTGAAACTACGTCCAGGGCTCTTAACGCTGCATTTACATTAGCAGGTAATCCGTTCGAAAAAAACACAAAGATTCTCGATGTAAGTTATTCCACGTATCGAAACTCTTTCCACGTTGTAAGAAAAAAAAAGACTTGTTTGGACTTTTGATTATTATTCTTTTTTTAGGCGTTTGAGCGTTAGCGATTTATCGATCACAATTGATGTGATTTATTCAAGCTTGAAACATGTAGCAATCCGATACGGACCTGACACCTAAAATAGCTTAACGCCATCGGACAACGCAATAAACTCTGAATAAGTTACACAAGGAACATTATCGTTTAGAAACAAATAAACAAAGCGGTCTAAGGATTTAGCACTGAAGCACATCGGGTCTTGAAGTAATTTGTGCGAGTAACTATCAAGAACGCTAGCGGTGTTGGGACGTCCAGTCAGATAGCTAGTAAACCAATCACACATACGTCGGATGAAATCATGAAATAGCAAGGTTGTTCAACAAATTAATGGTTGGCTTTAACTAACATGGTCAAAAGCCTTTGACGTGTCATAATAAATTGTGTCAACTTTTCTTCTACTGAAACGTATTGAAACAGTGCAGTTAAAAATTAAGCATAAATGTGATACCACGTACATACCCTTAAAAACGTGTTTAATTTGAGATATCATAGAAGTTAAAATAAAAAGAACATGTTTTTTGCTACTTTTTAAACACACTTGAAAAGTCCCATAACAGCAAAACAGGAAGGTTGACTAAGGCACAATCACCGTCTTCAAAAGTAAGAATATAAACAGGAAATTGTGACAGCTGAGGGAAGTTTTCCTGCTCATGAGAGGTTCAAAGTATGCATCAGAAGGGGAGAAATTGACAAATAAAATTAAGCTTCCAATCCCCGCTGTGAAGGTGGTTGGAAAGCGAAGTTGTGGTATCACCTTCAACGATTACCCACTGCACTATAGATTATTTTTATGGCAAACGGCACCTTGTGGTACTCCACTCATTGATGTCGCAGATAACTTCCGGTTTATAAAAAGTATAAGCAAAGACCCCCTTAACATCGCTGCTTCAAATGTTGATGAGACGTTTAACCACCAATTCTCCAGGTGAGCGCCAAAAGAACGAAGTAGTGTGAGATCTGTTAAAATGCTTCACGTATTCTTCTTAACTAACTTGCCTCCTCCACGATATAATACTGTAGAGTCGAAAGCCCTCGTTAAATCTCAAACTTTCTTGTCCGTGTAGTATTTATTCTTTCTAGCACTGGTGACATTAGCAAGCTCACCAATCTTAGAAAGACCGGAAGTCGCTTTGGGCGCAAGCGGCAGTTCATGTTTGTAAACAGGAAATTGGTCTATACCAAATGATTGACGAAAGAAAAGTAAATCCAATGAGTACGAATTGTGCAGTGACGTCACTAACCCCGCCTATGCAACCACAATCTTTACGGAGGAACGCACGCGGGAAGCGTTACGTGCTTCGTATTGTTAGCGGGGCTAGTGACGTCACTCCACACTTCGTGCTCTTCCGTTGCCGCGGCAGCTTATGCAACCATAATCTTTACAGATAAACCCACGCGGGGCGCGCTACGTGCTTATCATCTATCACGCTATTTGGACACTTGTTTTGTGGTTTTCTTATTGCAACAAGTGTCAGAACCCCGTTATAAGAGACAAGGCGCGCGATATCGGTGATAAGGACCGCACAATGGTTTTCTGTCGACTATTCTGTCGACTACTGTTCTGTCGACGGACACGAAGAATGCCGACCAACTAGTCACATACAGCTTCGTTGTAAAAAGCAACCTTAACGAGTAAAAGTAGGTATACCATCAATACCTACTGATAGTTTAATTGTTATTCTATTAATGGCTTCGGAACTACCCTGGGCGTCAACAGCAAACGTCGACGAAAAAAATATTTAACACTTGACACTAATGGGACCACAAGAAGCACTCGGATGCACAAGGGAATAACAAGGACAAAACAAGTCGGCAGAACAATTTGCATTTTTGGCTGCCAAGCCCTTAATCGTAATCCTCACGAATACATTTTTTTTTTTCACTTGTGATGATAAGCAAAGCGCAAGTATCAGATTTTTTTGTTAGACTTTATCTGAACTACCTAGTTACAGTCTTCTGCAATATGAAACACCCACTGGGGGCGTAAGGCCAAGACGGCGGCGATCGGGGGCGCTGCGTGCGCTCCGGAAAATTCCATTCTGCTTCGAAAGGAGGACACTCACTCGAGGGTCAACCGGGACTGAACGCGCTTAACAGTTTTTGGTTTCCGATTAGAGGAAAAGCATACTTTATCGGTGTCATGCCCAGTGATGTGGTCGAGAAGGCTCGAAGCAAGCGTAGTCATCACTGTGGTTTGTCGGTTGTTTCTAATAAAAAGTGTCAGAACAGGCACCTCGAAATAAAGAAATGTTAAAGTTGTACCTGAGTCCTCTATTTAATAGGTAAAATCTGTTGATTAGTTCGTTAGATGGCTAGCATGGACTTCGGACTTTATCGGAGTCAAAATAATCGACTTGGCTCAGGCCGGTCTCTCTCAAACAAAACTTGCGGCTTTAGTAGGACATCGAATAATCTAAGATGGTTAAGGCCTACCGCCAAGAGGTTAAGATTGCCGATACCTCGCACGCCAGGCGCCCAAGGAACACGAAACAGCTTTGTTGCATACGGATTCCAAGGAGCTCCGTCGCATGCCTATTTATTACTCAATGGCCGCTTTGAACAATGAAGATGCTTAGATATAGAGGTCAGACATTAATTGCAAAACGATTGACTAGCATAAATGTCTAATAAGCCATTCCTGAAAGAATAAACAGAGGTACGGACAAGACGACACAATAAATATGTGTCGCCTTAACCGTCCATGTGTTTATTCCATATACTGGGTGATTCAAGGGGCGGCCAGGCTCTTTAAATCGACCGCAAAATTCGGTTTCTTAACCTATCACGCGACGGCTTTGTGCAGCGTTGCCCACAGGTGGTGCATTTTGTTTTGTAAAATTTGCAAAGAGCGAACTTACCTGAGGAAAAAGTAAAGAAAGAAAAAGGCTTAGCTCCAATGGAAACGCAGCGACGCCCCCGGTCTTCAAACAACACGGCGCCGTTTCGCACGGGAGAGAAGAGATGGCGCAAGCGGTCACGACGCCAACTGCCGCCAACGAACGAGCATACGACGCCGAGAGCCGGCGTCTTTTCCTTAGCATACGATCGTTTCGACTCAAAAGCGGCGCGCGTTCTGCAGGCGGCGACATTCGCAGAAACAAAAACAACAACTGATATGAAAAAAAGCTCGCGCCGCTTTCGATTCGAAAAGATCGTCAGCTAATTAAAGACGCCGGCTCTCGGCGCCGTATGCTCGTTCGTTGGCGGCGTTCGTTGCGCCATCTCTTTCTCCGATGCGAAACGGCGGCGTGTTTTTTGAAGACCGGTGGTCGTCGCTGCGTTTCCATAGGAGCTAAGCCTTTTTTTTCTTTACTTTTTCCTCAGGTAAGTTCGCTCTTTGCAAATTTTACAAAAAAAAAAAAGCACCATCTGCGGGCAACGCTGCACAAAGTCGTCGCGCGATAGGTTAAGAAACCGAATTTTGCGGTCGATTTAAAGAGCCTGGCAGCCCATTGAATCACCCTGTAGTAACGTATAGTTCTAACATGTTCCCCTTCTAACCCTGATGGTGTAGTTCGTAAACTGGATAAACATATGTCAACCTAAGCTTATTACAACTGCGACATGACGCCGATGAACTGCTGTCTGCCGCGAAGTCCACACCAAAATTGATAAGTTTGCGTTAAACTTTAGCTGAGTGCCGAGTGAGTCCTCCCCGGGGGATAGAATGAAATCGCCCTGGAGCGCGCGCAGCGCGTCCGCCAGACCCCACCTCGGCCACACGCTCCCAGTTTTTTTTTTTTTTTTTTTTTTTTCATATTGCAAATGATTAAACACTCCGGAACACTGTTAGACCAAACAGGTCGCCACCGGTTTTTTTTTTCAGTTTTTTCCTCTGAGTATTGAATGCCTTTCATCAAAACTAAATAGAGCTGGAAAGTCCTCAAGTTTGCTACTTGTCTAAACGGTAAATGTTGATGGCAGCAGGTACCCTTTCTACGTAAATTGCGGAAAAGTGCCGAAGTCATGTTGGGCCTAAGAGTGCCATTCAGTTTACATACGATTATCTTGATCGCACAGCTTTTTTTTGCAAGGTCGCTGAGACTTACATTAGAAGATCCCAGAATAACTGTGGAACTCAAAACAAGATTAGATAAAAAGTATGTGATGAAATGATTCTTCATGCGCATTGTCCCAAAGCACATAGAATTTGTAAATCTAATCATATTCTACGCTTAGTCAATCGAAAGGTAACTTCTCTTATCCGTCTTGATTGGCCATCTTTTAAATTGCAAAAACCGTAAAGGAGAATTTTTTTTTTTTTTTAGGGTGAAAGAGTGTGTTTTATTCTGCAAAAATTCAGACGTGCTACCCCGATACGCCTGACATTTTACTGTAAAATTTCAATATTCATGCTCTTTCTCTTCTCACGGATTTTTTTTTAATGCAGTGATATAAAATGCAGTGATATAAAAGGTTAGCAGATAATTAGAAAAAGTGCAAGACCTTTACAATTCTCCGTGATGCCAAATTAGAGCGCAGCTCTTGAGGTGGAGGAGGGGAGAGTACGGAGAGGAGGGTATGTGCATGCTCCTTCTCCGCTAAACAAAATTTTCCCGTCAAAGTTAGCGGGGGAAATTTACCTTCGTGACGTCATACGTGCCGTCACGTGACGTCAATTTCCCCGCTAAATTCATCGGAAAAATTTCCGCTACATTTTCCAGCAAAATGTAGTATGACGTCAAACGTGACGTCACGTGACGGCACGTGTAACGTCACGAAGGTAAATTTTCCCCGCTAAATTTGACGGGAACGTTCCTCGCTAAATTTAGCGGAAAATTTTTCCGTCAAATTTAGCGGGAAGCCTTCATCCTCTTGACGTCACCTGTGTCACTCGTGACGTCACGTGTGACGTCAATATTTGAAACATCCCATAATGCAAAGCGCGGTTACGCCGACGCCGACGGCGACGCCGACGCCGCTCAACCCAGAAACGGGCGCTTAAGAGCTGCCCTCTAAAAGTCGCTAACTGTACTTTTGATCAATGATTACGTGTAAGTTAATACCATAAAAAGATCCGTTCTAGTTAAAGTGAGGACGGATATATATCTATATTTCGTTTTCAATGAAGGATATTTTTTTTTTAAATAATATCTTATTAACAGTTCCTGATGACTAAAACACTGCGGTAAATTGGGCGTCAATCGACACTTAAATTCCAATGGATCTCGTTTGGTATCGCCACAGGAGGATATGTTCCAAGAAGAACAACTTGAATAGAAGAAAACTTCACAACAATCAATTTCTTTAGTTGAATTTCAATTACAAAATCTAGCTACCACTTCTATAAATAAATAGTTATTTTGAACGTTCTACATAGGTACCAGCAAATTCTACTTCAAATAAAATAAGATTTAGCGTGTATCCAAGTCTGCTCAATTTCAATCATCACGTGACTACACTTGCGAATGCTTGCTTTAGAGTGCTGGGAGCCATCACACAAGTGACACGCGGTTTTTCTAAACCACTTTGTATTTTACGTTTGTTTTCTTCACTGGTGCGCAGTCGTGTTGAGTATGCCTCGGTTGTCTGGAGCTGTATTGGAGTGACAAATTCAGGTGTTATTAAGAGTGTTCAACGTAGATTCGTTTGTGTTTTGTTTGATCATTATTTTCAACCGAAATATTTCCATAGTTATAAGAGGATTTGTAAACTCGCGAAGTTAGACTTGTCGCACAACAGGAGAACAATTTGTGAACTGACATATTTGTATAAGATTGTAAATGGTATAATTGATTCACCAGAGCTACTCAGTCATATCTACTTGCACGTTCCTCGTAGGTCTTGCAGACTTTGTATTTTGTTTTACCCTATCCGATTTTTACCATGCTGCACCCATGACACGCCTACAACTAAACCATTTAGAAGAGATTTGTGGGAATGTTAGTCTTGATATTTTTGATGAAGAGTGTAAATTTCGAAAGTGTGTTGAGGCTACTGTCTTTTCCGAACATTTTGCTCTTATCCTGTTTAACATTTTACTACTTACTGACTCATTGATAAGTGCGCAATTAAGGAGGCGTTAAGCTGCTGATCTGTCACTCAAAACAGCAATAAATAAATAAATTGTTTAATAATTAATATTTTAGGTTGTGATGCATCATCATAAGCATATAGTTTGTAAAACGTTTCACTAGTCTCGCTTCTTATTTAAACCTTAAACATAAATTAATATTTTTCATAAATATGTCCGTGTTATCATCAGGCTAAATAAATAAACACGAGATGCAAGTCATTTTCGCGATCGCATTTATAGAACTGGAAACAAGAGCGTTGTCATAATCTGTATCCATTTCAATTATGCTTTCTTCCTGTTCAACGAAAAGCACCAACGTCCCGCATGAATGCTTTTATGACTCTTTTAGGTTGACATAGTGTGCTTAACATCTGTATTGGTTGTGAATACATTTGTAGCATTTTAATACTTTACCAAAATGAAAGCTCTACCTTTGCCTTGAACGAAACTATACATTGTTGTGTATAGCGAGACAGCATGCAGCTAGTTTTTTGTACGTTTTAATAATTGAGCGTGAATAAATATTCGTAACATAAAAGATATTAAAAAAAATCTTTTTTCGTAGGCGTCCCAGGGTTGCGTAGCGCCATACTTCCCGGTTGTAGCATATGTGCCCAGGGTTCAGCCTCATAGTCGGTCAACGACATGGCAAAACCCACGATTGACCGTGTTAGCTTCCATTGTCTATTGTGTGAAGTTTAACATCCTACGCCCACCAAAAGAACGATAAGGGAAAATATTGGACAGTCACAAAGGAGAACAACCCCGCTTGGAGCAGTTGGTCAGTATGAAGTGCGATTAGAATCTAGAGCACAGACGAAGTCATAAAAAAAGAGAACATCCTCATTACAATGTTTTGGCGAATATAGAAGAGAATCGTGGGACGAAACTGGCATTCTACTTCTGCCGAATGTCACCTCTATATGCTATAAAGCAGCGGCGCACATTCCAGAAGCCAACTGAACTGCACGATACTCGAACAATCAGAGTGAGTGTTGTATATTTTCTATGATTATTTATTCGCTGGTGCCTCCAGTAAGAAGCGTAAATCATAAAAGTGGTCTCAAGAAACTTGCGCAAGCTCGTGCTTTTACTATTCCATTACCTATGGTTCTTCAACCAGCTATTTTATTTACCGTTTATTTTTCAAACAAAATTACCCCTAGTTTCTAGCCGCCATTGCACTGTGGGATATCCACTAACGTTAACGCCTTTGTGCAGTCAATTATAACTGATCTACGCTCAAGGCGCCAAGAGGGCAGTTATGAAGTGCTGATAAATTTCAGCTGGACTTCTAGACCTTTGCTCCCTTTTTCGGTATAAGGAACTACGCTCATGTTTTAGTTGCTTCCTAAACACGAAGGAATGCTGCTGTCTTATTGTGTCTGTAGGAAGATACGTGAACTCCCACTTTTAATAATATCGATAGTATTTTAAGATACAATTACGTGAGACCCGACAATTTTATTGATGTAACACAGAGGAACAGTGACAGACAAGACCCTTGATTTTCTGTATCGAGAGTGAACCTTATCGAAAGCGGAAACAGCACGGGTCTGTTGCCTGTGACTTTCCACGGCATCCGTCTATTTGCCTATATAAAAACTCAGTCGATGCAGTCACGAAGAATATATATATATATATATATATATATATATATATATATATATTAAATGCTAATTTTTTTTTTCTTTTGCCGTTTAACCTTAAGCATACAACAATATACACTAAGGCTGCCGTTCGGCTTGTAAAACTATGTGAAACTCAACATTATTCGTAGCAAGAAAAGTCCGACACGGAGCGTTTCAGAGCAAGTTTGTCAGGATCCTCCGGGCTTAGGATATGCCTAAAACTTGTAAAAGCACGTTTTCTTAATACAACCTATATATATATATATATATATATATATATATATATATAATATATATATATATATATATATATATATATATATATATATATATATATATATAATATATATATATATATATATATATATATATATATATATATATATATATATATATATATATATATATATATATATATATATATATATATATTATATATATATATTATTTATTTATTTATTTATATAAATATATATATATATATTTATATAAATATATATAAATATATATTTATATATATGGGTGATTTCTTCTCAACTCAGGCACGGATTTAGGGTCGAATTTTTAATTTTGACGAAAAAAAATATATGTTTTGGGGCAATTCCTATAATAAAAGAAGACGCAAACGGCAATGTCGTCGGATTTTTTGTTCTCAGGTTATGGACCGTTGAAGCGGTCAAGGTGGAAACTGACGTCTTTCCAGCTTATCGGAGGTGCCATTTTGCACTCCATCCCTTTTCCATACTTTTTACGCTACATCCATATAACCTTTTGGGAACACTCTAGACATAGGCCTCTTCATGCTAATTAAGCGTCTAGGTCATAACATTTTTAATGATTTTTGTTTTATTTGTCAAACCACCTCTCCGCGACGATATTTGACGAAGTTCAGCAAGCTGTGCTGTGTGACTTAATCAACATATTTTTATGATCTTTCTATCACCGTAAAGCTCCAATTAAGCTCTTTCTTTTGATTATACTTTCAATATTTTGCGATAAGTATATATTGCGCTACATCTGCCTGAAGAACGAAAATTTCGAAAAACTAGCAAGTTTGAAGTCGATTTTCTAAAAGCCCCACTTTTTATTTATTTTATTTTTTATTCACAGTTAGTTGATATAGTACTCTATCAGAAACTACCAACAGAAATTGTAATATATTGTTTGTATTGCCGCTATTAAGAATTGAATCTCGTGCTATGAGCGTTTTGAACGGGACTTCGCACAGGCGCTCTGCTGAGCAGAAATTTGGCCTATGTCAGTTTTTCTATTTATCCTTAGCAGTTACCTCAATATCCAACCATAAACATTAATAAAATTTGGAGTAGTGTACTTAAAAACATTTACTTCGAAGTCCGTATCCACAAGTGCCGGCACAGCGCTTACTTCCTCTCAATACGGGGGAATGCAGATCGTTAGAAAATTCCTTTGGGGCCTTTTGCTTTCGGCTTTGAGTTTGAAATACCAAACTTGACATGTAATTGTCATATTTTGTAATGTGAAAAAATATTCAGTGCATATACATATGAACGATTTAGTAACTGACGCTTAGGAAGTACGGTTTATTTTGTGCGCGTACGGACTCTTTCTTAAAATAATAAGCATTTTGTAGCGTGTAAGGCTGCTTCAAACGTGTTAGTCAAGTGTTTAGGTTTCATTTTTACTTTCAATGATTCATGCCGGGTTACTTAGACTTTTTCTTCTTGACTCAAGTTTGTCCGGGAGTCTAGATGTTACTATCTTCTCCGTCGATACATAGGGCGAAGTTCACACACCTTGCAAATCACGCCAGTGCCAAGTAAATAAATATTGTTAGGATAAATGTTGTTGCTTTACTGGCTTTTATGTTGAGATATTGAGGTAAGTACTAGTGATGGGCCGAACTTTTGCCGAATCGAAAGTTGGGCGCCGAATCTTGGGATTCGGCAAAGCCGAACTTTTGCCGAACTTTTCTAAAAATTCGGCAAAGATTCGGCAGAATACATTGTTACCAGACTTAACGTTGATATTTCGTTTTTTCTGGCGAAAAACGGTTTTATGTTTCTTTTTTCTTAACTTAAATGCAACATGTAATGCATATTGACATAGTTATTACTAAATAAGGTGATATTCTACAAGATAATTGTATCGGTGTCGTTTTTGTGCGTTTACTGGCAATTTTAGTGACTCCTTGCAGAAGTGACATGACAACGAGGTTGGAAGCCAGCGTGGCGCAGTCACGAATCACGCTACGAGAGTTTCGGTTTTGAGGCATCATCAGCGCAAGCCTGCATGTGTGTGTAACATCAACCTCCTTGGTGTACATCACGTGTACATTGTTAAAATGAAGGCAATAACGCTGCGTTCTTGCTTTCTCTGGGAGTCACCGTTTTGTGCGCGAAAACGAATGCAACGGTTGCTGAGCCTTCACCAGAAGAGATAATAATAATATTGTACATATGCATGTTTTTCGATTTGAGTCACTTGACGCCAGCTTTGCATGAAAGTGTGCGTCCCATATTCGCAACGTCTCGTTTTTAACTTTTAAAATGCCAGTTTCTGGTGTTAGGACCACGACCAACTCTATTTAGGACACACACGAACGTTTCGGAAGATAGGGAGTTAGGAAAGTCGGATGTGCAACGTCGAGCATTATAGTTCTGTGTTTAGTTTTGTGCAGATACACGAAAACCGCGAAATAACACTAATTGAAAAAGCAATATTATTTTGTTTTAGAACACACTACTCGTGAGCCGAAAACAGAATTGTTAAATTGCGAGGAGTGCTTTAGAGTAATTGTCAGCCAATATTTCAGAATGCACCGCATCATTTGCCACTTGCGCAGTGGACTACGTAAATTACTGGTCGATCTTCTATTCTTGAGGCAGAAAGAGAACCACACTCGCTCACAAACGCACAGTTACCGTATTGCCTACTCCACACCGCGCCGTAACCGCTGGTCGTACTACACTGCACGATGGTAACCGCACGACTGCACGGCGTCCATTTGCAATCCATGGCCCCGTCGCGTTCCCGCGCGTGCGCAGACATTTGCCGAATTTTTGCCGAATCTTTGCCGAACTTTCCTTCAAAGGTTCGGCATTTGCCGAACTTTGCCGAATCAGAAGTTCGGCAGATTCGGTCCATCACTAGTAAGTACTAACATTAAATAGAAAAGCTTACATAGGTCAAAATTCTGTTCAGCTAAGCGTCTATGCGAAGTCCCGTTCAAAACACTCACAGCACGAGATTCGAGTCCTAGTAGCGGCCATACAAACAGTATATTATAATTTCTGTTGGTAGGTCCTGGCAGACTACTATATTACCTAAATGTAAATAAATAATAAAATAAATATAAGGTGTTTTTGTTTTTAGAAAATCGACTTCAAACTTGCAAGTTTTTCTAAAGAATGGCTTGCAAGTTTGAACTTGATTTTCTGAAAAACCACACCTTTTATTTCTTTCATTTTTTATTTACAGTTAGGTAATATAGTAATCTGTCAGAACCTACCAACATAAATAGTAATATATTGTTTGTACGGCCGCTATTAGGACTCGAATCTCGTGCTGTGAGAGTTTTGAACGGGACTTCGCATAGACGCTCAGCTGAGCAGAATTTTGACCTATGCAAGGTTTTCTATTTAATGTTAGTACTTACCTCAATATCTGAGCGTAAACGCCAGTGTAGCAACAATATTCATCCTAACAATATTTATTTACTTGGCACTGGCGTGATTTGCAAGGTGTGTGAGCTTCGCCCTATGTATTGACGGCGAAGATATGTAACATCTAGACTTCCGGAAAAACCTAAGTCAAGAAGAAAAAGTCTAAGTAACCCGGCATGAATCACTGAAAATAGAAATGAAACCTAAACACATGACTAACACGTTTGAAGCCTTACACGCTACGAAATGCTTGTTATTTTACGAGAGGCTGTACGCGCACAAAATAAACCGTACTTCCTAAGCGTCAGTTACTAAATCGTACATATGTATATGCACTGCATATCTGTTTGACATAAGAAAATATAACAATTACATGTCAAGTTCGGTATTTCAAACTCAAAGCCGAAAGCAAAAGGCCCCAGAGGAATTCTCTAACGATCTGCATTCCCCCGTATTGGAAGGAAGTAAGCGCTGTGCCCGCACTTGTGGACTCGGACTTTGAAGTAAATTTTTTTTTTTAAGTACACTACTCCAAAGTTTATTAATGTTTATGTTTAGATATTGAGGTAACGCTAACGATAAATAGAAAACCTTACATAGGCCAAATTTCTGCTCAGTAGAGCGTCTGTGTGAAGTCCCGTTCAAAACGCTCATAGCACGAGATTCGAGTCTTAATAGCGGCCATACAAACAATATATTACAATTTCTGTTGGTAGTTTCTGATAGACTACTATATCAACGAACTGTGAATAAAAATAAAATAAATAAAAAGTGGGGCTTTTAGAAAATCGACTCCAAACTTGCTAGTTTTTCGAAATTTTCGTTTTTCAGGCAGATGTAGCGCATTATATACTTATGGCACAATACTGAAAATATAATCAAAAGAAAGAGCTTGATTTGAGCTTTACGGTGATATAAAGATCATAAACATATATTGATTAGGTCACACAGCACAGCTTGCTGAACTTCGTCAAATATCGTCGCAGAGAGGTGGTTTGCCAAATAAAACAAAAATCATTAAAAATGTTATGACCTAGACGCTTAATTAGCATAAAGAGGCCTATGTCTAGAGTGTTCCCAAAAAGTTATATTCATGTAGCGTAAAAAGTATGGAAAAGGGATGGAGTGAGATATGGCACCTCCGATAAGCTGGAAAAACGTCAGTTTCTACCTTGACCGCTTCAACGGTCCATAACTTGAGAACAAAAAATCTGACGACATTGCCGTTTGCGTCTTCGTTTATCATAGGAATTGCCCCAAAACATATATTTTTTTTGTCAAAATTAAAAATTCGACCCTAAATCCGTGCCTGAGTTGAGATGAAATCACCCATATATATATATACATATATATAATTATATATATATATATATATACATACAAAATGTCAAATTGATATCACCCAGAAGACCAATTTCGGAGCGTTAGGGCAGCGTCAGTGCATGGGTTCTTTAAGCGTTGATGCTTGAGAAATGGCCACCGCTGTGCGGTGGCCATGTCGGTGCAGCCGCGCGCTAACACCTCGCTCATTGTGAAATGCTGTAAGACGCCTGTGCGATAATGCGGACATTGCAATATAAGCGCCGCGGCGTGGATCCACTCCAGCCACTGACAGGACAAAAGCGGCAGGGAGGAGCTCCAGCTGTTGCGTCTCCAGAACGAGATTCCTACCTACGATAAGGCTTCGGTATCTCGGAAACCGCGAGCACCGCGAGCGTTCACGCGCAATCAAATTGCGGCCCAAGACAGCGAGCGCATGTTGAAAGAAGAGTGTTCGAAAGAGATGTCTTGTCGTTCAGATCTTTTTCTGTGACTATAGCGATGACGTTATTAAAGTAAAGGCGCAGGCTTTGTCATCTACTGTCACAGATGACGTGAGAACGGCGGGGCATCTCTTTCAAAATAAGCTCACTGCGTTCAGGCAAAGATGCGATAAGCTTCTCCTATGGTCGTCATTTTGGTCCGTGGCACAAGCAGTACCCCTTTGATATCTTCACTTTGATGAGGCCAATCAAAATTCCCGGTGACAAGTTGCGCTATAAATTTTGTTTATTTCATAACAATATTTTGTTATCCACACACCGGCGATCAAAGTGTGGAATTTAAAAAATGAAGGACGCTTACAATTCTCTGTAATGCCCAATTAGAGCGCAGCCCATGAGGAGGAGGAGGGAAGGGTATGAAGAGGAGGGCATCCTCTCCTCCTCCTCCTCCTCCCCTCCCTCCTCCCTCCTCCTCTACTTCTCGTCCTACCCTTCTCCATCCTACTCCCTTCCTCCTCCCCCTACTTCCGTACCCCTCTCTCCCTCCTCTCTCGTGACGTCCCTCGTGAAAGTCACTGTGAAGGTCGCTACCTTCGTCGTGATCTTCACGAGTGACCTCCGTGACGTCACTCGTGACCTTAGTGACACTCGTGACGTCAAGTGTGACGTCATTATGGGAAACGTCCCATAATGCAACGCGCGGTTACGCCGACGGTGACGGCGACGGAGACGCCGCTCAAGCCGGAAACGGGCGCCTAAGAGCTGCGCTTTGATATAAATTCCCTGTCTCGAAATGCACCAGGAGAAAAATATCACTGTAAAGTTATGTGGAGATGAGCATTACTACAACGTTGTTTGCCTACACAGTGCCAACGACGCTTATATTGGCGAGGAACGCTTGGAGCACGATGGCCCGACTGGTTCTGATGGACCCTATTAAAACATCGAAGATTTGAAAGGACCGAAATGGCGATTGCCATATGGCAACAAAGACCGACGAGCCAATTGCCTTACGTCGTTTTAGTCCTTTTATATCAGTATATGTTTGTGTCCGACAAGCAGGCAGGGAAGGCAATGGCGCTACTTTCCCCGGATCTTGTGAAATTATATAAGACCACCCGGCCTGCAGCCAGTGATTATTGTACTTCGCTGCGCTTTGGCATCAAGTGCGCGCTCGATGCTCACCAAACGCGGAAGCGTGATCGAACGTTGTAAGCTCGCGTTGGAGGCGATACAGCTTTACTTCATGTTATATGCAATCTTATATTAAATATTGTTAGTATTGGCGAATCCGTCGTGCCGACACTCAAAATGCGCTCGCAGGAACCGGAAACGGAGCTCGGCCTGCGGCGACGGACATAAACATGAGTGGACTGCTCTCCGGCGGTTCCGGCGGCGGACTGCTGTCCGGAGGCTCGGGCGGCGGATTGCTGTCGGGCGGTTCTGGGAGTGGTATCCTCTCCGGCGGTTCCATGGGAGGCATGCTCGCTGGAGGTGGATCGCAAGGTCTGGCCGGCAAGGTTCGATGCGCCTTGACCATGCTCAGCCTGCCCAATATACCGAACCTCTTCGTGGTAAGACCTCTTACATTCTTGCTTTTTTTTTTAAATATTAAAACATGCGTGAAATTGTTTTTGGGTGGTAGTAAGGTTTTGAGGGCATTTGAACTAAAGACACAAATCGGGGAGCTTCTTTTTGGTGCTCACATTTGATTAAAGCATGATATTATTTAAACGCCGTTACCACTGAAGCAACGTATCCGCTGAAGATGCCCTAGAGCTAGAGCAGCCATGCATGGTATAAAATAAGTTCGTTTTTACCAACTCAACTCATCTTATACGGATGTGCTATTTTATGGAACGCTGGCAACGTCTGCACTTTAAAAAATGCCTCTGCGTTGACTGTTTTCGAAGGTCTACGCATCATTTCATCCTAGCCATTCGCCGGGATTCGAGCGAGTTGCTCTACCAAGTGCTCTGCGGTAAAGTGCGCGACTGCATCTTTTTTCTATACACCAAGACAGTGTTCCAAACAAGCCCGCTTTGCCCAAACAAGGTCGGCACTGCGCCTGCGCAGAAACCTAATTCGGGATGAGGGAAGCGTTCGCACCTGCGCACTACCAACAGCAGCGCCACCGCACTGGTGTGACGTCAGTGAGTTGAGTTGGTCTATACTTCGTTTTACACTAATTCTGACCGCAGCAAACATTGAGATCAGATGGATAATAAAGAAGCGCACGAAATTCACCAAGACTTCGCTGATGTTCCTTGTGCGTTTTCTATCGGCGGCGAAACCAATCGCACAAAAAAAAAAAAAAAAACGCAGTATTACGCGGCGTTAAGTTTGCGTGGTTAGTTTAACCGGTGGTAGCAAAATGCGTGCATACAAAAAATACCACGTGACAACGCGCCCGCGCGTCGTGCTTGCAGCGCTCTCAGGCGTGCTCTGAAGGAACGAAGTCCACCTGAACACTGGCGCGCTGTCTGTGACAGGGCTTTAACTTCAGGGACTACCCCAACACGAAGCCCTGTCTCCGACAGCGCGCCACTTCGTTCCTTCAGAGCACGTCTGAGAGCGCTGCATGCGCGAAGTGCTGGCGCGTTCTCACGCCTTCTTTTTTTTTGTATTTCGCGGGCTTCCTTTTTAGGCTAATAAAAGTAAGCGCGCAAAGCGAATCACGTAGGAAACACTTTAATTGAATGGTTCTTATGCCCTCAACGACTATCCGATTTATACCTTGGCTCTTGAACGCATTTTTAAAAGATTAGGTCATTAGTCCTAAACAAAAAAATTAACTAGGTGAACTGAAAAAAAAAAGCAATTCGCACTTTCCCAAGATTTTTTTTTTTTATAAACTTACAGCTCGTTTTATTCTCGCAGAGCGTTCCGTTTATTTGTAACGTTTGGTGAAGTTATCTGCGACGCGCTGCGTGTGTATATACAGGGTGTTTCACCGAAGGTTGGAAAAGTCGATATTTCGAAAACTACGCGTCGCAACAAAAAAACAAACAAAAAAACGCTTGTATCGTTTTGTTCCTGGGCCAGGGGCCTATTTAGGAAAATTATTAAAGTCCGGGATAATTAAATTGGTAATTATTTTTGCGAAATTAACTTTTTATTATGGGGTCTAATGGCATGGTTTCAATTAGAAAATTTCTCAGCACCATCAAAAAACACTAAATCAACAAATTGCGGAACGATAGAAGGCACGCGAAGCATTTTACGGCTTTCTGAAAAACCGCACAAATTCGATGGGTTTTTATGTTTCGGTTTGCTATCGGAGCGCATCTCGGCCCCGGCGGCACCGCGCCCCGTGGAGAGAGAGTGCAATCAGCCTCTGCTGCGTCGCGCGATGACAACGCAGCAGAGGTTGGAAGCACTATCTCTCCACGGGGCGCGGTGCCGCCGGGGCCGAGATGCGCTCCGATAGCAAACCGAAACATAAAAACCCATCGAATTTGAGCGGTTTTTCAGAAAGCCGTAAAATGCTTCGCGTGCCTTCTATCGTTCTGCAATTTGTTGATTTAGTGTTTTGTGATGATGCTGAGCGATTTTCTGATTGAAACCATGCCCTTAAACACAATATTAAAAAAATTAATTACACAAAAATAATTCAAACCTAATTCTTCCGGACTTTAATAATTTTCCTAAATAGGCCCCTGGTCCAGGACCAAAACGACACAAGCCTTTTTTTGTTGCGACGCGTAGTTTTCGTGATATCGAATTTGTCCACGTTTCGTGAATCACCCTGTATATGTATATGGGTGATTTCATCTCAAATCGTGCAGGCAAAAAAGATCGAATTTTTAATTTTGCTGGAAAAAAAAATGTTATGGCGTCGTCTCTAAAAACGCAGTTGCTACAAAAAGCAAGTTTGTCGGAATTTTTGTTCTCGACTTACAAATTTTAAAAGAGGCCGCGGCGGAAAGCAGTGTTTTTCACATCCGTCGTGGGTCGGATGTTTCGCTCGATCTCCCGCCGTGGATTTTTAGTTTACAATATACTAACTTTTTTCAAGCGCTCTGTGAGCACAGGTAAAAGGCTCTAATACCATGAAAAAATTTTAGGCGTTTTGCTTTTTTCTGTAAAAATGTCAAAAACGATCCCTTGGTTAATTGTTGACGAACTTTGACAATTAAATACTGTCGATATACTTGGGTTGCATTAATATTGTTTATGTCTATGGAGAGCCCAAAACACGCTCTTTATATATATTATAAATTAACTCAGCTGTATAAAATATCCTTTGCGGTACGTTTACGTTAATGTTATGCTAAAACCAAAAAGTACCAAATTTGACATCGATTTTCTCAAAAAAACAATTTTTTTTTGTAAAAATGTAGATATGATAGTTGTCTACGCAAAAAGTAAGTCTAGAAAGTGTGTATTTTGTTTGTATGTTCTATATTTAAGCATCAACATTGACGAAAAACGCGTTTTTATGGCTCAAAACGGACTTGCGAATTGCGCGTCTTCACAAACTTGGAAATATTTTTGCCTTTTCTCAATGTTCCCACATAAAAATAAAATACAGTAGTTCCACCCTGTTATATTTGTTGATCATTTAATTTTTATTATAGGCGGCAAGCTACATTGGAGGAGTTCAAAAGAGAAAGCAACGCTTCTTAACAAACCAGCAGGCGTCGTAAATTTTTAATGTGTAGAAATTGGCAGACGTCGTACTGATTCAGGGCCCTTATTGGCCTATAGGACAATATGAATGTCCTGACCTTTCGGAACCAGCAGATGATCACGACCTTTCGCGCTCGTTGTGTTAGATAGGACGGCCCGTGATAGTAAGGCGAGCAGCGCACCCTGTGTCACGAGGAGTGAAATGGTACGAATGTGTCGTCGACGCGGCGAACAGTGACGGCCACGCAGGAGGAGTCAGTCAGTCAGAGTGTTGCAGAAGGGAAAGCAGAGCAACTGCTGCCTTGGAGGATGAGGACACCACGGCCTTACAATATCGACGGTCAACAACAGTTCTGCCGGCCAAAACAACGCCGCGTGAGGGCTAAAACTGGCGGCGCGGGACAACAATCCCGCAGACGCACACACGAAGATGGGCCGGTTCCGTTAGGGATGTGGGAAAATTTTGAAACCAGCCAGCCGTGCACGCGTGAAACGATTCCGCGTTTTTGCCCAAGCTTCGAGCGCCCTATCCTTGAAACGGCCGTGCTCTATTTCTCTCCGCGGGAATCCGATAGCACCGAGGGGTTTTCTCTTTTAGAAACAGCAAAGCCCGGAGACTAGTTGGGTCGAAGTCAGCCTCCTTGTCAACTCTAACCGTTTGTGAAGAGTGGTATTCTCCCGAGATGAAAAGTTAGCGCCGGCTGAGGTGTTCTTTGAAAAAGGGAAAGGGGAAAGAGAAACTTTGAGTAACTACAGTAACTACCTCGAAAGCTCCTCTCCCGATATGAATCTCGAGGCATGTTACGTCTCGGTTACCTTCTCGCGCATCGCTGCTCGAATCTATTCTTCACTGTGTTCCGCACAGCCACTGTTCCGCACAGCCACCGTTCCGTACAGCCGTCGTGGTTGTGCGAAACAGAGTGAAGAATAGATTCGAGCATCATCTGGACGCCGTCATCCTGCCAGGCTTCAGTGTCGTGGGACTGGACTCGGCGTCGGTCAGTTAAGACTTTTTTTATTTCTTGTGTGTTTCTTCGCACCGCTGAACTTTGTTTCTTGGGTGCGGTTCTGCTGAACGTTTTCTTGGAATGTTTTCTTTTTAGAGCGCAGCTCTTAGGCGCCCGTTTACGGCTTGAGCGGCGTCGCCGTCGGCATCGGCGTAACCGCGCGGTGCATTATGGGACGCGTGATGTCACTGATGACGTCATCGGCATCGTCACTGATGACGTCATCAGTGACGTCACTGTTGACGTCATCGGCATCGTCATCGATATTGATGACGTCATCTGTGATGATGACGTCATCAGTGACGTCACTGGTGACGTCCCGTGACCTCAGGGGTCACGTGACCCTCGTGAGGCGACGGCAACGCCGCTCGGAGGGAGGAGTAGCAGACAGGATGAGGAGGTGAGGAGGAGGGAGGAAGGATATACCTTCCCCTCAGTACCCTACCCCTCCTCCTCCTCAAGAGCTGCGCTCTAATTCGGCATTACAGGGAGTTGTAAACGGCTTTCATTTTTTTAGCATTGGATACTTGTTGGGTTTATTTCGTCATGGCGTGGCGGCCTGAAGGTGCTGTAGAGAGCGTGTTCTCACGCATTTGGTTGCATCCCGTTTAGGGAATGCCCGGAGGAGTTGGTTTTTGTTCTTGCCGTGTGCGGCTGAGTTTTTGCGTCTTGATTAAATTTTTCTGTTTTTTTTTTTTTGTTTTACCTTTACGTGTCGTCGACTTCTTTGTCTGACTCTCCACCAGGCGTGGACCTATCGCCTTGGCACCGCTCGAACCTAAATCTTTTTTTTTTTTTTTTTAACGAAATTTTTTTTTAAGATCGGAGTTGGGTGATTTTATTCTTATTTATTTATTTTTATTCCTTATCCCTCTCCGTGTGTTTTGGACCGTTTCTGTGTCATCACTTTAGTGTATTACGGAAGTGAAAGGCCATTCCCTGGTGATCTGTGCGATGTGCGGTGAACACCCAATTGAGAATATTTCTAAAGGGCCCGTCAGCCTTGAGGATGATGGGACTTCACAGGCCTTCAAAACCCTTCAGAAATACCCTACAGAAAAACCCTTCAGGGATACCCCATAGAAAAACCCTTTAGCCCCACAGCCCTTCAAACCGTCACACCCTTTAGCCCATCAACCCTTTAGACGCCCAAATGACTGTGAACCATAGACAAAAATGGAGTTCAAAACATTATTGAAAATTTATTGCAGACATTTAGTTTTACAAGCATATTATAACTGAAAAAGGCGATAAAAAGCAACGTTTGTTCAAACCCGGAGCAAGGAGCTGTAGACGAAAGAGATCAAATCAAATAGGGACAACTGACTTATTTATCACAAAGAAAAATATCTTTCAAAGTACTCACAATGCCACTAGGTATATTCCTGATGTACGGTAGTTCAGCTAATAAAACCAAGCAGGTGCACCTTACGGACACATACACAGTCTCAGTAAGCACGTTTAGCGAAAACCACGAACTCGCAAGCAGCACCCGCCGCCGTTGAGAAATCCTGAGCACAGTCACGGTTTCGCTCATGATGACGTCGCGCCAGCGTCTTCGGCGTATTTTTCTCTCGCTGGATGCTTCTGAAGTCGGACGGACGAAGAGACGCAAGGAACAAGTCCGGACAGCGGCCGTCATTCACCGCCTCAGGACCCACAGTGCCATAATCCCGGTGCGCAGGCACTACATGCGGTGGGACGCTGACCCCGACTGCCAGGCTTTGCAGCGAATAAGCCGACACCGGACACCATCTCCTTGAATGCGCTGAACAAGACGGCGCTCGAGCGTTGCTGAAGGCGGCCAACGCCGAAATGTGGTTCACCTGCGTAACCAAGGAAGAAACTGCACGGATCAAAACAGACCAAGGGGCGAGCTCTAAAAGCCATGCTCACCTTCCTGGAGGTAATTGGTCGGCTCCAAACATCCGCGGCGGCTCGTGGGCTAACCGGAACCGCCCAAGAGCGCACACCACTCTCTCCCGCCGACCGCTGGCATGGCAGCCTTGCACCCTCTCCCCATCGCCGGGCGGAGAGAGGCGCAGTGTGGGTTGCTTTTTGGGGACCGTCCCCCGTGGAGGAACCGGTTCCCGGAACGAGTCGCTCCCGCGCGCGTCCCTGTTCCTGGAAAACGCACTGCTCTCGGCTTTTTTTTATTATTCATGGTTGCACGGATTTCGCCTCGAGCGGACAGGATTGCGTTCGCCTCAAAACGCCGCTCGGCCAGCACCACTCGGCCCGCGGCTCGTCAACTCTCCACATGGGGCGGTCGCCCTCAGTGCCCTCCTTGGCGACCGAACAGCCAGGCAGTGACAGACGGGTTCAGGAGCCCACTCGTATTTGATAGAAGAGCAGTAATAAAAATCTGACCGTAGACACATACGATCGGCATTCTCCAAATACCTATTTTTTTCCCGTCGCGAACAATAAGCAGCTATGTTCTGATTCTGCGAAATGTGTTTTCTCCACCTAAGCCGTTGCCCACAAACATCTCAAGAAGCCTGAAGGTTTTCCCGACCCCATTAAAAAAGTTCTTGACAGGCTTTCAGACATTTCAAGGCATTGTAAAGGGCACTTCAGACATTTCAGGAGAGCCTCTGACGGGGCCAGCGAACCCACCAGGGAATATCGGTGCCCCCTTCAAACATCTCAGAAATTCCTGAAGTCCCCTTCACACCCTTTAAAAAAATCCTGAAGTCCCATCAGAGCGATTTTCAATAGGGCAAACCCTTGCGTTTGGTTTCGGAAAGAATTGTATATAATATATCAATGATGTAATGACTTTCTATGTCTTAGTAATATGACAGCTAATAGCTAGTCATGCTAGTTTACAGTGAAAGTTTTATAAATCGAAACAATACAACGTCTGTGCCTCTTCGACATTAAAGGTCCACTAGGCCTGCTGATTTGAAATGTTTCTCGTGGTTTCCCTCTCTTATCAAAACATAAATAACTATTCAATACCACAAAATAAGTTTATAATTAATTACAAAACGCAGACGAAAATTCAAGAAAACTTTCACAATTCATAGAAACGCACGGGTCGCCATGTCTGACTTAGGTCTTGCAAAACGAAGACGTCTTTTTCCGATAGTGAGGCTTAAATATAGAACATACAAACAAAATACACACTTTTTCGACTTGCTTTTTGAGTAGACAACTATCATACCTACATCTAACAAAAAAAAATGTTTTTTTTTTTTATTATGATTTCAAAATTGGTACTTTTTGGTTTTCGCATAATATTAACGTAAACGTTCCGCCAAGAATATTTTATACAGCTGAGTTAATTTATAATATATATAAAGAGCGTGTTTTGGGCTCTCCATAGACATGAGAAATATTGATGTAACCCAAGTAGATCGCCAGTATTTAATTGTCAAAGTTTGTGAACAATGAACCGAGGGGGAGTTTTTGACATGTTTACAGAACAAAAAAAAAGTCTACAATTATTTCATGGTATTAGAGCCTTTTACCTGTGCTCACAGAGTGCTTGAAAAAAGTTAATATAATTTGGACTGATAATCTACGGCGGGAGATCGAGCGAAACATCCGACCCACGACGGATGTGAAAAACACTGCTTTCCGCCGCGGCCTCTTTTAAAATTCGTAAGTCGAGAACAAAACATCCGACTAACTTGCGGTATGTGGCTACTGCGTTTTTATTGACGACGCCATAACATATATTTTTTCAGCGAAATTAAAAATTGGACCCTTTTTACCTGCACGATCTGACGTGAAAACACACACACACACACACACATATATATATATATATATATATAGGAGTAGAATCTTGAACGCAGAAAAAAAACATCCGTAAATGAAAATATCGCCAGAAAACAACTTGGAAACTTAAAACTTTAAACTTTAAAGCTCTATTTCCCTACCGTTTCGCCGGGAGGAAACGGCTTCGTCAGGGGTTTGACATACAGTAAACTTTCATTCGCGAAGACATCAGTGGAGGAACAAGAGTAAAGTAAGGGAAAGAAGGAGACACGCCACACGTGAAAGACCTAAGAAAACAAATCCCAAATTAGGCAAGATGCAGGTAGAAGCAGCAAATAAGGAGCAGCAAATAAGAAACGTCTGCCCGCGGCAAGTACAGATGACCGGGGGTAGCCGGCGCTACAAAATGCAGCGGATGTAACATCAACAACAAAAAAGGAAGGAAATTGGTTGTCCGCTAACCTTATTTATTTATTTATTTATTTCAAAATACTGCCAATCCCATAGGGATTTTTGCAGGTATTGGGGCAAAAATAAATATACATCAAGAGGCAAATATCAATACAAACGGAACAGCAAAATATCGCGTCATTCTTGTAACAGAAAAAAAAAGAAACATCAATTTATAAATTCACAAAGTAGTTGTTTTTCAACTGAATCAGTAAACAATTCGACACTTGTAAAATCAAAAAAGCGCCTATCTAACTATTCCATTCTCTTATGGCTGAAGGAAAAAATGTGTGTTTAAAACTGTTGTTATTGAAGGAATACTCAACCAGTGTGTCGCAATGTTTATGTCTAGTGGCTCTCGCTTCCGATCGCTTAACGTACTTGTCTTTATCTATTTTAAATGCATCGTTTAAAAGGAGGAACATAAATTTCAGTCGACTGAGTCTTACACGATCAACGATAGTCAATAAACCAGCTTTCTTTAGTAGTTCTGTTGGTGAATCGAAGCGACTGTATTTGTGGGAAACAAATCTGATTGCCTTTCTCTGGACACTTTCTATAATACTTATATTCTTCTGCGTATGTGGAAACCAGGATATATTTGCGTATTCTAGTACTGGACGCACAAGAGAGGTATGTGCTAAAAGTTTTATTTCAGGAGTTGAATACTTTAACGTTCTCTTCAGAAAGAAGTTTTGTCAGGGCTTTGTTTGTTATATATTTAACGTGCGCGTTCCAGCTCAGGTCGGATGCTATATAAGATGTTATCTATATATCTATATGTTATATAAGATACTTAAGAGGCATCTGCACATACGCGAACTCGACACACGTTTCCCGTTGGTCCCGTCTCCACCCGGCGCGCGGGAGGGCTGGAGGGTAGTCGTCGTGACAAAAGCGTGAGCCGCAGAGTGAAGCGTCAAACTATGGGCAGTCGACTCAGAAGGCCCACCCGTTGGCGCCAATAATATAAGGAAAACCAAGAAACAAGGATGTTAGCTAATGTAAGTATCGACCTCACGAACACCCTGCCCGACTGAAAACCTCAAGATGTGATGAGAGCTGTAACAGAAAGTTGCCTCTGCTCCTATTATTCCGGCGGACAGTGTGTTGAATTTATAGATTAAATATGATTCGCGCGCCTCGCGGTCGTAGTGAGACTGGAAGCCTGACTGAAGGATGGTAGTTGTTACGTTCTGAATTGTATGTTTAAGGAAGAGCATATGTTTTGAGAGGGAGAGAACGGGAATATATTTTATATGAACCTTATGGTTGTGAAAGCGCAACCGCAACGAATATATATATATATATATATATATATATATACAGGGTGTTTTTTTTTAAGCTTAACAGAATGTTTTTAAAAACCCCATGAGAGCTAGATTAATGCGGTCTGTGCAGGTGAGTTATTCGGCCAGGGGGACATATTATAGGAGGCTAATCGTAACGATCAGTCGGCTAATTAGTTAAAAATCGTTAATGAACTTTTAATTAATGAAAATAGACAAATAGTTCCAATTAGAAACTTTCTCAGCGTCACCGAAACCACTAAATCAGTAATTTTCAGAAAGACTTTGAGCGCGTGAGACGCATAGTAGTGAACTAAAATTAGCACTCGTGGAGCACGTACAAAGCTAGCGGTTGCGATAAGGCGCCCGCGCAATCTTTCCGTCGCTTATCTAGCCTTAGCCTTGTACCTGCTCCACGAGCGGTAAATTGCGTGCACTACTACGCTTCTCACACGTTCAAGTCCTTTCTGAAAATTACTGATTTAGTGGTTTTCGATGACGCTGAGCAAGTTCCTAATTAGAACTATATGTCTATTGTCATTAATTAAAAAGTTAATTAACGAATTTTAACTAATTAGTCGACTGATCGTTACGATTAGTCCCTTATACTATGTCCCCTGGCCTTCTAACTTACCTGCGCAGACCGCATTAACCTAGCTTTCATGGTTAGTTTTTAAAATTCAGTTAAGCTTAAAAAAACACCCTTTATATATATATATATATATATATATATATGTATGCCAATAAATCAACCGTACTTGATCGAATGAATCCAAGTTTACCGAAACCACCGAAAGTCAAAATAAACAGCGGACCCAGGATTTCAACTCTGGGCCTCCCACTGTCCGGGTGAGTGTGCAAGCCCCTCAACCACTTCACCTTGAGTTTCTTGCGTGTCCTTTATTTCTTATTATTGTACAAGAAACAAAATGCATCCAATCAGAGGTGCTCTGAAAGCACACGCCTCCACGTAAAACCCGGTACAACGCTTGCTAGCATGTGGTAGGTGCTCGTTAAGCTGCAGAAATCCTCTCACTGTTTGTCTCGTCATGTGTATAGACGCTTTACACACGCGCCAGATTGAGCCGCCATAGCCGCCCTTCTCTTGTCTTACCGAGATGCCGAGCCACTGAAGCGGGCGTTGACGAGTCTCCACAACGGCCTATGCTGGGGGGAAGGACACAGTAACGCTTAAAATGGCAATAACCTGTCCTGCTGTGGAAATGATGAAGTCAAGCGAACGGAATAAGAGGGAACAAAAACTGAAGGTCAGTTATGGCGGCGCCCATGCACAGCTGCTGTAAAGCGTCTATATGACATATTTTTCTTTATAACCTTCAGAGACACGGTATCATCATCATTCTAGAGAATCAAGAGAGACGTTTGAATATATCACGGGCACTTCTAATCCTTCTACGCGGTCTCCATGGTGGAAATAATTGAAGCTATGTAGATGAGTAAACTGTACTTGAACGAAGGAATCAAAGTTTTACGAACACGCCGAAAGTCTCTCTCCCTCTCTCTTTCTCTCTCTCTCTATATATATATCTATATTTATACATATATATATATATATATATATATATATATATATATATATATATATATATATATATAATATATATATAGCGCAGTATAAAGCTGTTCATAGAAGGGCATGTTTATATTTACCTTAATAAGTAGGGTGACCGAAATAACCAGGTTCGATCTACGATGGGCCACAAAAATCGGCACCTGCACGAAGCAATCTAAACTCGTGTTCAAAAACGTATTTCACAGGTCGTTTTTTTTTTTTTAAATTAGAAAGTGTAGCTCCTTTTCTGTAAAAAATAGGGCCAAAAAAGCTGCCGGGGTCGACGAAGGACAGGGATGCAGACGACTGAGTCGAGTGGCGGTGCGCGTTTAGCGCAGGTATTCATACAGGGTGGAACAAGGAGACGGCAGGCTCTTTAAATCGACCGGAAAATCCGGTTTCTTAACCTATCGCGCTACGACTTTGTGCAGCGTTGCCCACAGATGGTGCATTTTTTTTGTAAAATTTTCAAAGAGCGAACTTACCTGAGGAAAAAGTAAAGAAAGAAAAAGGCTTAGCTCCTATGGAAACGCAGCGACGCCACCGGTCTTCAAAGAGCACGGCGCCGTTTCCCACGGGACACAAGAGGTGGCGCAACGAACGCCGCCAACGAACGAGCATACGGCGCGCCAGCGTCTTTAGCAGACAATCTTTTCGACTCAAAAGCGGCGCGCGTTCCGCAGGCTGGCGACAGTCGCAGAAACAAAACAGGCGCGGTAACAACAAGCAACTACAGTTCCTTGTCTGCTAAATACGCCGGCTCTTGGAGTCGTCTGCTCGTTCGTTGGCGGCAGTTGGCGTCGCGACCGCTTGCGCCATCTCTTGCCTCCCGTACGAAACGGCGCCGTGCTCTTTGAAGACCGGTGGCGTCGCTGCGTTTCCATAGGAGCTAAGCCTTTTTCTTTCTTTACTTTTTCCTCAGGTAAGTTCGTTCTTTGCAAATTTTACAAAAAAAAATGCACCATCTGTGGGCAACGCTGCACAAAGTCGTAGCGCGATAGGTTAAGAAACCGAATTTTCCGGTCGATTTAAAGAGCCTGCCGTCTCCTTGTTCCACCCTGTAGATGGCGCCGGGAGCAGCGTCGGGAGGTGTTGCCGACCAGCGAAAGAAAGCAGACGACACGCGGACAAAATCTATCGGCAGCAAGAAAGCCGTCGTTATAAAACCTCGTTTTTGTTTCTTTTAACTTCAAGTGTTGCTTTTTTCATGTCCGCTTTTACTTTTGATCCAAAGGTACACTACAAAAATATTATGTTCATTTTAGAAGATCATGGTCGTCGCGAGCAGTCTCGATCCGAGTTCCTGCATAGGCTCCTTACGGGGGCCAGATTTGCCCCTTCATCCCCATAATGCCAGCTTTCCTGCACAGCCCGGGATTCTGCTCCTCCCGTGACTCAAGTCGACGAATAGCGGCGCCGCGCGTTGGCGGCGCGCGCGCGCTCCTTCCAGGCTTCGACGTAGTTCAAGTATTCTACTCAAACTACTGTAGTTTAACTACTTCTTCGAGTAACTTGGTAACTTTCAATTACAACTTTATTTGGGTAATTAGTAGTTTAATTTAACTACATTTTTCAGGTAACTTCTACTCAAATTACTAACTACTTTCGAAATATAGTGCTAATTTTTCTCATCACAAAAGTTGAGCGCAGAAATGAATAAGACGCCGGCAGATGAAGTGGCATTCCCGAACAAGGGGCCCCTCATATTCCGTTCCCACGCACTTATACTCGGCAGCCGTAGAAACTGCATCACAGGCGGCCTTGGCCCAAGGTAACGACGAGCAGCCAAAAACATAACTCCGGCGCGCAAGAACGCAGAAAGAGATGCTTAACAAGCCTAGGACGGGTATTGACCTAATCCAGTAATGCACGCAAGCGCCGCGCCTCAAGCTGCAACCGTAAAAGACGGGACACTCCGAGGGTTGTTGTTTTTATGTTGTCTGCCTTAGTGAGTTCTGACTCAAGCGGATTCGGGGGTTCCTCGGGAGGCACCACTGGAATGACCTCGCAGCTGGGCGCCTGTTCCCATGGTCGCCTCGTCGTCAGCGGATACTCCCTTGCAAAGCCTCACTCCCCCGCGCACAAACGCAGACATGGATAATCCGTTCATGGGAGCACGTTCCCGTTTCCAGCTGCAACTGTACGAGCGACGATGCTTGCTCACATAATGCTTTGTGTCGTGCCGACCTTCCACGCCAGGGAGACCTCCTCTTTGTTGAAACGATTTACTTCTGAGGTGTGTTAGGCGCGTCAGGACACCGTAGTCGCCGGCGAGGATTGCGAGTCACCCTTGGGAGATCCCTTCGTTGGACCCGGCGTCAGCGGCGAAGTATACTTCGTTTCATCTTCTGTTAAACCTAAGCAATTTTTTTTTCACTGGTGTAGCACTACCACTACAACGAGAGGCGCAGTCGTCGGATGATCTCATCGTCGTGGCGCGAGATTCGAACCCTTGACGGTCAGGTGCACTCGTTCAGCGTACTGTCCGAACGTCGTGGGAATAAAGAGAGGCCATCCATAACAATCTCAACTTGCCGAAAGAAAAAGAAGGAGAGTTTGTTATAAAAGACCCTCTAGCCTAAGCAAACCTCACATGTTTCGTCATGGACACCGAAGATGCTGGGGGGAAACTTCCCCCAGTCCAATCTCCCCCTCACTACCTCCACGGCGGCCTTGCTCTGCTCATCATGTGGGTCCGGAGAGCCACTCACACGCTCTTTTGGCTGTCGGTCAATTGCTCAAGGCCTCCGCCGCTTTGGAAGTCCCGAAAACAGGAAAGGGAAGACTCGAGTGTGAGGGAGCAAGCCAGGCGAGCGCGCGTCATGTCCAAGGTCGTGTCATCTTCCAGCCGTTCTGTGGATTGGTTCGGATTCCCGCGGCTCTTGTTCCCAACGTACCTTGTATAAACAAACAAACCTGGTTGGCTTGGAGTTAATAAAATAAATGATATATTAAGTTCTCAGTGTTTCTACGTACAACTAAAAGTCTCACTGTTGCGCACTGCACTTTATTTTTTTTTTTCAAGCTACGAACGTGGATTTTGACAAAGAAAGCTGAGCGGGGCGGCCGAAACACGCGCTTCGACGCAGGAATCTCCTAAATCCACCCGAAGCCGGACCTCTTTGGCCTTCCTGCCAAGGTGACGGCGGTAGCAAGGTCGGCGACTTCGTGAGCCGCGGGAGATAGACAGGCATCAGGGACACCATTGGCAGGTGGCGTGTGACGTCAAGTCTGACGAGCACCGACGTCCAAAGAAAAGTGGAGGAGGCGAGGAGGCAAGTCGTGAATTTGACTTGGCCGGTGTAAAAATAAACATTCGACCGACGACTACCGGACGCTTCAATTTTGATGATTTTTGCAGGAGTCGTGTAGCCTGACGATTTTTGTAGTAGCCTGTTCGGACAGGCCTTACCCGACACCTGCACAACCTGTTTCTGAAATTAACGCTGCCGTTCCATCCAGCGCGTCGGCCGGAACGTCTTTTTAGCTTGGCTGGGCACATCTTTTGGAGGAAAGGGGGGAAATCTCTCCGATAAGCACTTTGAAACTCAATTGCTTCTGCGAGCGAATAAACTATTTTGGTAAAAACGCAAGCCATAAAATGACTGCATTTATTGTAGGCTCGCAGGGTTTTTCACTGATGAAACTGCTGTTCATTTTGCTACCACAAAAATATAAAAAAGTACCTTCGAAAGTAACGTCAAAAGTAACTCGCTACTTTTTTACAGTAGATAGTACTTTACTCAATTACCATTACAAATGCGTAATTTCTATTCTACTCCAATTACTTTTGGCGTCAATACTCAGTAACTTAACTTCACTACCATTTTTTGAGTAATTTGTTCATGTCTGGCTCCTTCACCTCCTTTCGTGAAAAAGAGAAAAGGAGGAGGCAAAAGCAGGGGAACATACGCCGAGCGCTTGCAGCGTCGGCGAATCGGCCATATCGGTGGCTTTCCTACGCGATACTTGAATTTTGCTCCTCACGTGATCCCATCTCGGCAAAAGGAGGCGCGTCCGCACGTGTAAAACAACACGCACAATTCTGGCTCCGTAGGGAGCCTATACAGGAACTCTCGTCTCGACTAGAGTTCCTGTATAGGCTCCCTACGGGAGCCAGAGTTGCGCGTTCATCCCCGTAGTGCCGTCTTTCCTGCATAACATGTTGATCCAGCTCCTCACGTGACTGATTTCGGCGAATAGCAGCGCCGCGCGTTCGAGGCTTGCGGCGCGCTCAAAGCTCGGAAACGTTCGGCGGGGCGCGCGCAACGTCTATTTTCCTGCACGGCACTTGATCTGGCTCATCACGCGAACGCGCAACTCTGGCTCCCATAGGGAGCCTATAGATCCTTTCTTCAAGGGCGCCGCCATCTTGAATTGTCGTCACTTCCAGTATGGGCGAAAACATTGTTTTGCCGTCACCACGCCAGTAGAAGGCACTTAGGATATAAGCGTAACTGTCATACATTCTCGTTTTGCCTCCCCGCTTATTTTTTACTAGTTGCAGGTTGAAACGTTTTAGTATTTTTTCGTCGCCCATACCGATATGCCTATTAGGTGGCTGGGGACGAGAGTACACAGAAAAGGTCTATACAGGAACTCTAATCTCGACAAGGACGTAGCGCCATCTATCAATCGGTAGAAAGGGCGTCCCTTCAAATTCAAAGGTGTTGTGTTCCTAAACAAGTCTAATTAGTTTGTAAAGACGTCGTCGTTCACGTAGCTGATTGGAGGGCTTTTTTAGTCTTTTTGGGGTAATTCTATATGTCAGACTACTCTTCTCATTTTCTCTCTGTCACATACTTCATCTGTAAATACACGGCAAAGAGGAAGACGAGATCCACCCTGATAAGAACGGTCCCCGTTCGATACGCCGGTATATATCAAGATAAATATGAAACATGTCCTCAATGGTTCATTTTTACTTCGCTATTTACGTCAAACGGTCGTGTGTCACCCCCTTTTCGCTCCCTCTGAAATGACGTAGCACGTCATTTCGCCTCAATATGTCAGAAAGGGCTCTTTTCGATATCTGCACGCTGGAATGGGTGGGACGTCACTGCCGCAACTAGGAACTAGCACGGGCCTTAAATCAGCAACGGCTGTCGTCTACACATGTAAGCGAATCGGAAATGACAGTACAAAGAAAGCTTGTCGGGAGTTGAGTCCGCCGAAACCAGCTGTCGGGATGGTTAAAGGGGCACTGAGAACCCAAAGGTCGTATTTTTTTTTATTGTCTAAAACGATGCAACTTGAAGTCATAGACACGCAAAAAAAACCGCATGGCGAAAAAAAATTTTCCCGCGCGCGCGCGCGGCCTTTTTAGTTTGGCATTTGTATTTCCCGCCGTCACCTCCTCGCTTCTTTTGATCGGTGACGTCAAAAATCAGGAAATTTAGAAGCTTTGTAGGTGACATTTCTATAACATTTAATAACGGCAATCGTAAAACAGTTTTTTAACGCAATTGCGAACGCACTACGGCCCCTCTTTTTGAAATACCAGAAATCAGAGTTCGGTGTGATGTTGCTTCCTAGATTTGTACCCTCCCTCGGAAAACTTGGCAGCGCCCGTTGGCGAGTCGAGAGAAGAACGGTTTTTTCCCGCCGGCGCCTTTCTATCCCTCACTCCTCCTCGGTTGGGGTCGCCGTGACAACGGCGGAGGTCCGAAGGAAAGTCGAGTCGCAGGAGACCGCAAAATGTGACTCACTGCACTGGCGCGGATCGCGCGGGAACTTCAAATTCGGCATTTGGAAATTGTTTTTTGAATTCACAAATACTGAATTTTAAAGTTTCAAATTTTGAGGGTAATGTCCCGGCATCGTTTCAATCGTTTCGGATAATAAAAAAAAATATGATTTGGTGTGTCAGTGCCCCTTTAAAAGGTTAAGAGTCGCCTCGGATGGCGAAGGGTGCGGGTTGGATCCCCTCCTCTGGCCAAACGTTTCGCTATCCCTCTTTCCCTTTCTGCACTACCTTTAATAAAAAAAATTCAATACTGTAAAGTTTTCCGCAGTATGTGCTACGGAGTCCTTAGGACAGTCCCAGGATGATGAGGGACGTCGACGCACTCTGCATAGAGGGCAGTGCGGGATGGGGCACATCATCCGGACAAGAAGGGTGGTGAACTTGGCTATTCACGTCGGTGTTAATGCGGTTGTGTTTGGAGCTTGCGGAGGTATATCCTCTCCATCTAGTGTAACCAGATGTCAAGGACTCTCTTCGAAGGAAGAAGGGCAGCGAGTCACGCTTCTGGAAAGTCGTGCGACCTCGCTGCGTTCTAAAGGGTCCATAAAGACCTGAGGTGGATGGGCTCAGGGGAGCGAACACAGACTTGTGAGGGTTCAAAGGTATGTGATAAATCCCTCGCGGCTGCATTTGCCTTCTCGTTCCCCGGTATGTCAGCGTGGCGGGTATCCACGTTTTTACTATTTGCCCCTATGGAAATTAAATTTCAAACATAGGATCGGAGCTCCTAACTGTTCCCGTTGCGAATGCTCAGGCAATTGCATTACCGTACTGCTGTTGAGAGTCGGGGAAAACGTGGTATCCGCCTGCTATGGTGGTGTAAATGACACGAATGACCCATAAGATGGCCTGGAGCTAAAGGTGACTGTTGGGCTGGTTTGCTATACATTGTATTAGTGCGAGGCTATCCTGTGCGCAAAGGGTAGGGCGAAATCGGATTTCATTGGATGTAATTTGTTTTTAGTCTCTAAACTCCACGTGATGCGAGTGAGAACCATGTGTTTCTTTACTTTACACAGGTTAGAGGTTAAGGAGATGGGGACGTAGGTTGCTTATGTTAGTGAGGGACTTGCCCGTTTTAGGGA
>JABSTQ010007273.1:0-30384 GCA_013358835.2 Ixodes persulcatus
GCAGACTCGATATTTGAGTGTGGGCCCCGTTCCTGGGATTCACGAACTGCCGGCAGTGGTTGACTGTCAGGTGGGTATACACCAACTCATGTTTACAAACAAACCGGAGCGCCCGGAGCGCCCCTAGCGGACGCCACCGGCGCCGCGCATGCGCGATGGGGGTGTGGGCAAGAAGTTCGCCGTCGCCCATAAAGAAACCATTGAAATGCGATGTTGTCGGCGTCTGTGTGAGTCCCCCTGCCCTTTTTCGCGTTCGAATTGTTGGTTCTACGTCTTCCTGGCGATGTCTGACTATCTTGAGCGGCGTCAGCGAAATTACCGAGGCTCGTTACACCGCAAAACTTCGCGTGAATAATGTGACATGT
Organism: Ixodes persulcatus; assembly: GCA_013358835.2. NCBI lineage: Eukaryota > Metazoa > Arthropoda > Arachnida > Ixodida > Ixodidae > Ixodes > Ixodes persulcatus. Next base: position 366 of record JABSTQ010007273.1, read on the forward strand.
GGCGATTCATTCCGCGTGGACGCCGCAGATTGTACGCTAAAGCCCGATTCGCATGATAAAGATTTCGCTCGGAATTTTCAGTCGCGACGCCGCTCGGGCTGCAAAAGCGTAAACCGTAGCTGAGATGGTCGACGACGATACTGAAAATCGCAAGCAGAATCGGACCAACTGAATTAGGCATAACAAGTCGGTGTTGGTCACTGGTAACAATGACCAACATCTCCTTGTATCTACTGTTTACATCGAGCCTGCTTACCAACCTTCAAATTCAAGTCTTTTGAGGCCTGCACTCACTTCTTATCGCAAGTACCGGTCCAACATTTGGTCTACGGACCGGCGTCGTCTAAGAGAGCAGACGACAAGCAGAAAACGTTTGAAAGAGCAGACGACAATTCGAACAATCAGGCGGCCGTTTGAACTTGAAGACGCACTGAACGTAGTCCGCAGGTGGTCCGCACAACTTAGCGGTTTTCCGGCGTTCATGTTGGAACAAAACAAATAAATCTGATGACCACAAGTATCCGTGAATTTAACCCAAAGTGCTTCCCGCCCAAGCAATCGTTGTCCGACGGCGTCTGCTTTTCCCTTTTCACGGCACATATCCAGATTCTCGGACGAACCGAGCACGTGAAAACTGACCTTCAAACCTTTCTCGGCACTTTTGGTACGGCCCCAGCCGCGGCGTTTTGACGAGAAGGCAGGTTTTTGTCTGGTTCCTTTCAAAACAACGCAGGAATACACGTCTGGCATGGGGACTTCTGCCCACAGCCCCAGACCGGAAGTGCGACCGACGCGCCACCACCGCGCCGTGACGTCACAGAGATGAGTTCGTGTATAGTCCAGGGAAACTCCAGCCGCGTCCCGGAGCGCGGGAATCCTCCTGTACGCCGCCCACTCGTCCGTGGTTATCGTGGTCCCGGGCGCCACGTGCCGTTGGATTTCGCGACACAGGGTCAGGGTGTCCCGTCTGCGGACCCTGACAATCCGGAGTTCGCCGCTCTCCACGTCGATCATCCCGAACACCCAGGGCCCGCAGACCTTCCCGTTGAAATTATTTCGGCAGGAACCGTTACCCGTCCGCTCCCAGCATCCGGCCCACGTTCCCCTTTCTTTTTCCCCGAAATATCGCTTTGTCCGCTTGGACGTTTTTACCGTTTCCTCCCAGTAGGGGCAGAGTCGCCCGTTCCGCGGCACAGCACTCGCGTGCATAGCAGAATCAATCTGCCTGCATATGCGCGTTCATGGGGAAATGTCTGTTAAAATCGTGCCTCGTTTCACGCGTGGAGTGTCCACGGCACTTCGAGTACAGTAGGGACAAACCCTCAGCCCGGCCCACCTTGACGTTCGGTCTTCCTAGTACGTCGATGCGCGCAAAGAAGACGCCCCTGCGCCCATACTTCAGCTCCGGCTGCTTAAGAGCGCATTTACCACATCGCATCGGATTCCGAATTCCTTTCTTGGCCTTGAGCTTATGTTTTGTAACGGTTCCAGAGCAGTGCGGTTTGTCGCAGTTAAATCGAAGGTCCCTGCACACACCGTACACGCGGATTGCGGGGCGCCCTGCCCCTTCCTCCCCAGACCCTAGGCGGCACAGTTTGGGGCGCCAAGCCATAGTTCATGCAGAACTGATCCAGGTGTTCTTCGTCCTGAACTAATCTAGCGATACCCGTGACGTCAGGGTCCACCCGTGCTGCAGCAGCCATGATGTGGCCGATCCTAAAAAGAGGTTGAACGTATATTAATATTTCGTTCGCGGAGCATTTGGTCAGACATCCCATACAAAAATGGTCTATGGTCGCCTATGAAAAATTCTATGGCAAGCTATCACCCCCTATGGCCTTCTATGGTCGGCCATAGAAATCCATAAATACAGCTACAGCCAGCTATAGAAAAATCTAAGGTCCTGTGTCTCAAGACTGGGAACCAATAAATTTTCTTTATCCGCTTATAGAAAATCTTATGGCCACGAGTCTAAAGACTGGGGAATAATAAATTGTCTTTACCCGCCTATAGAAAATTTTATGGCTCCGCGTCTAAAGACTGGGAACCAATAAATGTTCTTTACCCGCTTATCGAAAATTCTATGGCCACGAGTCTAAAAACTGGGGATTAATAAATTGTCTTTACCCGCTTATAGAAAATTCTATAGCCCTGAATCTAAAGACAGGGAAGCAATAAATGTTCTTGACCCGTCCATTGAAAATTTTATGGCAACGAGTCTAAAAATTCCTCCTATATGCTCGCGGCGGCAGCGGCAGTCTGCTAAACGATCTACTAAAACTCTCAACACGGGCTTTTGAACTTTCTGACTTGGGCAACTTGATGTTTTCAAGCGGTTGTATTATATCACCGAAGACAGTCCCATTTTAGTCGTCTTTTGCGATACCCAAGTCATGGTTCGTGGGTCTTTATCACTCCGGGCACCTAATTTTTATAGGAAAAACGCTCCAGGTTAGAAAATTATAGCAATACTAAATTTCTGTAATACCGGTGACAAAGCATGACCAGTTATGTTCTCTGCTGTTGAAACGAGGCTTGAAAACTAGTAATGACGTTTGCTTGAAAAATTCATTGAAATACGCGTGCAACAATTAAAATTAATTATTACCCCACCAAAACTGAGAATAGATTACACTGCAAACAAGCAATAGCTTGATTGCAATGTTCACCACCAGTGTACTGCATTTCAACACTTCATTGTCAACACGATTTATCAAACTTACTAAAAAGATAATTAATAAATTTTAGTTAATTAGCCTAATGGTCTACATTTCCTTTGCTCAGGGTGTTGAATTAAGAGATGGGGGCTATTTCAAGAGACAATTCAAATAATGTATTAAGTACGAGCAATATTTGCTCCGCCTCTCCGTGTTTTTGCGACAAATGATGGGTCACCGGCAAAGTCGGATTCAAAAATTAGACTGCCATATATACAGCTAGTGCGAACATGGCATATGTAGAGAGGGGTGGGGGTCCGGTGTCGCTGCGATGTTGCTGTTGTGTGGGGTAGTGTTCTGCTTGTGTTCTGTAACACTGTAGTTCTGTTTATTCAGTGTGAGATGTATATGTATATCTACCATGTAGCGCTTAAAAGTCGGAGGAACTTCAAGTAAATTTTTTATTAGAGTATGCTGGCTAAAGAGAGCCATAGGGTGAGCCATAGAGAAGTCTTTAGCCAACCATTAGAAAATCTAAAGAGCGCTATGGCTGGGCAGCGATAGGGCCATAGACAAAGCTAAAGAGGGCCAATAAAGGCGACCATAAAAAATGCTAAAGCCAGCCATAGAAAATTATTTATCTAATTGGGCCAAATAGCTAAAGCCGACCATACAAAAAAGTTTCTATAGCCGACCATAGGACATTTTTGTATGGGATAATTACGATTCCTATTAAAGGGGCACTAAAGTCAATTCTGAGATCGTCTTTTTGTGGTGACAACTCAATCTAGACGCTCTAAGCATCCCAACAGACCAGAAAGCACAATCGTGCGTAGCTTATTTTCTGGTTTTTAAAACCGCAGTTAAAGAACGCGACACGCCCTTTTGGGAAGAATTGACCGAGTGAAGTGGTGGACGAAGGGCGCTTGTCGGCCAGTTGCAAGCGATGGCTTCGCCCGCGGTCAAAAAGAGGAGTCTTAAGGCTGAACTCCATGGGACGAATATGCTGCGAATAACCGACGAATTTTGGCCGGCGGCTTTTGCTGTGCGCGTGGAATCAACACAGTGGCTGCTACGTCGCGCGCAAAACGAGCGTGCCGTCGGGCGGCGTTCGCCAGTTATTCGTCGCATAATTCGTTCCATGGAGTTCAGCCTTTATTTGAATGTGTACCTATCAGACTCTCTTCGAAACGAGTTATAATAAAATCATTCGGAATCTGCGCGTATTGTAAAGCTTTGATTGGTCTACACAATGTTGTCCGCGAGATCTCTTGCCCCGAGATGAATAGGCGGTTTTGTAATATAGGACTTGGTATATGCGGGAACTAATACATTTTAAACAATATAAGATAAACAACGACCTTTTTCAAAAATGACTTCAGTGCGCCTTTAACGCATAAGTATAGAAGATACACCCGTTTCCCCAGAAGTTTAAGACATGAAAGGATTACGAAATGTCACAAGCTATAATATCAAACACTATGATGTCTTGAAATGCAAAGTAGTATTACATAATGAGGTATAATAACGCTACAAAACCACCCGTTCTCAATGTGCGCATGTTCACAGACCATTATGACAACAACATGAATCTGTTTGCGAGCATCGCTACTTCGATGCATGTATAAAACAAACATGAGAATCTCAAAAAGTTCTACAATCCGTGTGCACATCGAGGGACTACAGCTGCCGAGCTGTGGTCATATAATGCGAAATTGTAAGGCTACATAGACTCTAAGGACGTGTCGGCGCGCCTACTCTCCCGCAGAACACGACGAGCGGTAATCACTCCCATTTACGACCGCGAGCGACGACGTCGAACGTATGTTTTCGTCTAAAGAAAAGTCTGCACCGAGGCATTAGGCAGTGCAGGAGATGTTTTATGGCAATGATTGGATCTGTACGTGTTCGGAGGGAAAGCAGACGCACGGACACTTCTTAGAGTGACGCAGTAATTCCCATGCGCTTTCTCGCAAAGCAATTGGAAGAGCCAATCAGTGCCATCCCCAGACAGAGATTTTTTCATAGCTTCGGCTGTTCAACAATATTACCAATCTCACCATTGTGGTTCTCCTTAGGGCCACTGCCTTTGGAAGTACCACGTTCGCGGCGAGGCGCTTTACCGCGAAGCGGGTTCGTGCTCGCGTGGCATGCTGCTCGTCGAGCGCAATGAGACACCAGTCACGTTGGTAACGGTGATAAACTCTGTTTATTTACAATCTAAAACAAATAACAACAAGACAGTGGCTATCAGCTGGTGAACGCCGTCGGTGTGGAGATCGCCCACGGCCGAACGGTCGTTCACAAAGATACAAAGGACGGGGTAAACGCTCACCGGTGCGCTGGACGGTTCCCCGTTGTCGCCGCCGCCGAAATCCCAGGAAGAAGAGAACGAGATCCTGTTGTCCGCTGGTTTTAAGATAACCGCGGGGGCGAAGGGGCCAATCAAGGAGCGACACGTCGATCTCCTTTCTGCGGGGGTTCGTTACGGAAATCGCCCCAAAGGGGGAGAGGAGGAAGCCACTCACAGTGGCACGGCCTCTCGATCCCCCTGTTGGTGCGGCCTGCCGATTTTTTCCGAAAACAAAAGAGCGCGCGTGAGAGGAGAACTTCTCCCATCTGCCGTGGAGGCGCTGCACATCGGCGAGTGGTCTCGTGAGCTGAAAGCTATACTCCGTTTCACCTTATGTTGTACTGCAGACAAGGCTAGAAGCGCGAGCTCATAGCGTTGGGAGCTACTCTTAACACACGAGAGCTTGTGCCGCCGAGATGTGCCTTATAGAGCAAGGAGCTCGCGCTTGTAGCCTTTCCTGCGGTACATCATAAGGTCAAAAAGAGTATAGAAAAGGCGCCCAACGCGCTCTTGCTTCGCGACCCAGAGAAAATATCTGCCCGTCATTGGCTTCGCCGATACCGAGGCGCTGTCGCGGTTGCAAAAGGCCGCAAAAATCGCTTGTCCCCCACCTTTGCACCACTTTGCGCGGAGAAAATATCGCAGGGAGCGCTATGTGGATTATCTTCCCTGCAGAAAGCCGAGGTTGTACATATAGGCATTTAAGGCGGAGGACTACAAGGTAGGGATGAAGCGGAAGGTACTGGGACCGATAGCGATGCCGACTCAATTCCCATTGTATTCGTTGTACATGCAACCAGCAGGTTCAAAGAGACGCAGAACGCTTGTTCGTGTGCCACCTAACGCGTCCACGTCGCATGCGAGCGGTAGAAGCCGACAACGCAAAATTCAGTCCCCTGCAGAAAGAAGACAAGCTGTTGATGAGTGCGTGGCTCTTGAACCTTGCCTGCAAAAAGAGTTTGAAGTGGAAGAATGTCAGACGTCATTCAATTTGACATCTATAGGCTTCATGGAAGATGCCAAGAAAAACGCGCACTGCCTTCAAATGCAAGCCAAACGACTGAACGAGCGAATTAAAAAACTGCGACAAACCTGCGACGAATTTCAAGACAGATTTAAGCAAGGAAGGCTAATGTGTAGAACCCGCTCAACTTTGCAAGTGACGTGTCCTGAATGCAAGCTGTAACTTAAGGGAAATGAATCTCGTGACGGAGAAAATCAGTTCGTGTTTAGCCTTGACCAAAGAGGACTCAGCTATCCACGACCTGAAGCTGTCTGGCCGTGCAAGCTCGTCTGCACCTTTGTCGAGAGGGCTCTACAGTTGGCAGAGATTCGTCGTTTTGGACGGATTGGCAAGGTTCTCTCGAGCGCTGAGCTTCCACACCTTATGGACTGCCCGCTGATGTGGTGTACTAACCGCAGAGACCGGTACCACAGCTAAGAACTCTGCGAGCTTTTTCTCGGGAAGCTCCTCAGACCTCTTCTGGCTAACTCGGCTGGTGACCTAAACAGCTCTCTAGAGAATATATTGAGACTTTCGCGGAAGCCTCTTTCCCGAAAGTTATTCCGCTTGCGAACTATATGACTCCCTTGATCTGTTCGTGAACAATGAAGTTTATATTGCAGAAGTTATGCACGAGGAATCCCTTTCTTATTGTCCCTCACAGATAAATAAAAGGCACAGCTCGAGCGTGCTCGAGCATGGGTTAAAATCGTAAATCATACGGCCTAGCTATATCCAACTATAACTCATTACAGTGATAATAGAAACGGGGACGGGAACAAGAAAACGACAATTCGCTCATACTGCCAGCTGAATGCGGCTCAAACGTGCAGCCTGCAGCTGAGTGAGCTCCTCGCAGAAAAAATTATGTGCTTCTATTCGGCACAGATTTGTCACATCATTCATGCAATCTGGCACTCGTTTCAAATGAGACTTTCCGCTTCACGAAAAACAATCTAAATAGCCACACCTAGGGTGCCTACATGTTTCCGCCGCTCCGGAAGCGGAGCGGAAACATGTAGGCACCCTAGCCACACCGGGCCGCGCCGGGCGGACTGCGCCTCTCTCGCCGATAACGAGCGCCACGGCTGGCGCTGCGGGGTAAAGTAGAACTATCGCTCTCACCGGCGGCGCGAGACATACGGCAGGCCGCTCCCAAGGGGAGTCCCTTATCAAGCGGCCGTGACAGTGGTAAGCAGCGCCACCTCTCGCTACGTCAGCGCGGCCGCATCGGCGCGCCAAAACGTTGACGCGACAGAATGTTGAGGGATCACAATCCCCACACCATCTAACGGTGACGTATCTAACCCTGTAAAAACAACTTATCTACCCGAGGCTAGAGGTATCGGCAAAGCCAACAGTTTCGTAGAGTTGACGATCAATATTTACATCCACACAGTTAAATGAGACAAGGAGCCCGCTACATCAGTTGGCTATATTGCTAAAATTTCATTGTCGTCGCTTATGTACATACTTAAAAAGCAAACCAAAAGTAACGATGTTCCTAAAACAGTGTCACAAAATGACAACGCTTTCACGAACCAATGCTGCGGAAACTGGCACTCAATTGCATTGCATTTCGGTTCTGGTGCACGGACATTTTGGTGCGCGGACATTTTGGTGAGCGGATTTTTCGGTTCGCGGACATTTCGGTGCGTGGACTTTTCGGTGCACATTCAATCAAAATTGAATTTTTTTTTTTTTTTTTTGTCTAAAAGTAGTAAGCATTATTTTAGCTAGAAATAATTTTTTTCGCACTTTATAAATTTGTAGACTTGGTCATCCATTTACGGTCACTTACTGATGTACGACCTAAGTGACTTTATATATTAGGCACAGCACCATCCTGCGGGTGGACTGGAGACGTTAGACGTTACGTTTCGTTTGCCAATGTCTCTTTTGCAACGTATACGTATACACTAGACGCATCACATCGTGTTTATGCGTTGGTTCAGTACAGGCGTCCTCGGCGTCTTCTGTAAAAGTGTGGGCTTTATTATTAATCATCTGTGTACGAAAGGCCACAACAGCAATAAGCTTGAGAATGTTGAAAATTACCCGAGTAAAAGATTATAAACTTCGTGGAATTTTGAGACGTCCTTCTTCCTGTGTGTCCTTTTTCTTCCACGACGTTTCCCATCTTTTACCACAGTCTCAGGTAATTTTCGACATGATCAACATCCACCAGCTCGCCCGCACACTCATCGTTTTTTGTTTTTTTTTCTTTTTTAAGCTTGAGAAGTTGGTTGTGTTCCATAACTCAGAACAATTTGGAATATCTTCAACTGTGCATCCACCGCGACATCGTATAGCATAGATTGTTTAGGACACCTGACAAGAGGAATTAAACGTCTTCCCATCCGTCACGTGTCGCATGTTTTGTAATATAAATCAAGGCATAAAACACATTGTTAACGTTTGTTGCCAAGCATGTTGCAAGCAAGCAGGCAGTAACCTCGGTCCTTTGCTGTTTTTAATTTTTGTAAATGATCTAGCTTCCTGTATTAAACACACGAGGTTTTTGTTATTTGCTGATGATATTAAGTTGTTTACAACGGTTAAAACTGTTGACTATTGTGAATGTCTTTAGCGTGATATAGATTCTTTTTCGGCGTGGTGTTTCTCAAATGACCTACTCTTAAATGAGTCAAAGACGAAAGTTATGTCCTTTTCTAGGAAGCGTGAAATTCTGAGTTTTCCCTATGTATTAGATTCCACCAATATTACTGGCGTTGAGGTCATCCGTGATATAGGCGTTTTTATGGATCCTGCAATTAATTTCAATCATCACGTGACTACAATTACGAATGCTTCCTTTAGATTGCTGGGAACCATTACATGAGTGACACGCAGTTTTTCTAAACCACTTTGTATTTTACGTTTGTTTTCTTCACTGGTGCGTAGTCGTGTTGAATATGCCTCAGTTGTCCGGAACTGTATTGGAGTTACTAATTCAGGTGTAGTTGAGAGTGTTCAACGTAGATTCGTTCGTGTTTTGTTTGATCGTTATTTTCAACCGAATTATTTCTATAGTTATGAGAGGATTTGTGAACTCGTGAAGTTAGACTCGTTGCACAACAGGAGAACAATTCGTGAACTGACATATTTGTATAAGATTGTAAATGGTATAATTGATTCCCCAGAGCTACTCAGTCACATCTACTTGCACGTTCCTCGTAAGTCTTGTAGACTCTCTACTTTGTTTTACCCTACTCACTTTTACCATGCTGCACCCATGAAACGCCTACAAATGACTTATAACCACTCAGAACAGATCCGTGCGAATGCTAGCCTTGATGTTTTTGATGAAAAGCGTAAATTTCGAAAGTGTGTTGAGGCTATTGTTTTTTCCTAACGTTCCGCTTTTATCCTGTTTAACATTTTACTGCTGACTCATTGATAAGTGCACCACTAAGGAGGCGTTAAGCTGTTGGTGGGTCACTGAAAATAAGAAGAAATAAATAAATAAATGGTTCTTTTCTCATGTAGAACGAACGTTCGTGCGGACAGTTTATCAGCATCTCGCATTTTTGTGGATGCCGCTCAAAAGTCCATACAGTTTAAATGTTGTATTAAGAGCCGAAATGTCCATGGGAAAGTTTAGAGCTCCTTGAGAAACACCCGAATTACTTATTTGCAACGTGATGCGGTTCCCGTGCATTTTTTTTTCTTGAGCAGTAAAAAGACCCATGAAACATCAGAAAATACCCTAATAACGCGCCCGCCCCATCATGGACTCAATTCAATTGTCACCGACTTTCTTTTTGCGCCGAAAAAAAGAAAGAAGCACGCAAGAAGCATGTATCACGCTTTATTTCTTTCGTAAGCAAAAGCCCTTGGCACGTCCTCCTGAACGATGCTTGCACTGCACGAGCGCGCGTGCGCTACAGGGACGCTGAAAGCTCGCAGCTCGCTCTTGTAGCCTCTGGTACGCTGGCACTTAGAATGGAATGGAGTATAAAAAAACCCTACCGGGGAAACGTATTGGCGCATGTTCGAAACGCGAACCAAATATTATATTTTTCCCGCCTGGAGCGCTGCTCAAAACTTGAGAGCTACGAGCCTACACCGGATAAAACCCGAGACTCGGAAACACACAAGGGGACGAATAGAACGCAACGTCCTTGTGTTCGTTGTATTATGTTGTGTTCGTCCCCTTTTGTGCTCCTGAGTCTCTGGTTTTATTACCATAAATCACCACCAGCTAGCTTGTTTTTTTTTTTTTTTTTTAATATCGTATCGATAAGATCGCTAAAAAAAAAGGCTACTTCTTAAAACCAACATGCACGTAGCAATGCCGGCGTTCTTCCCGTTTGCCCACTCACAATAAAACTGCTAAACCTCATGTTATCAATAAGATATCTTCTATTCATTATATTTTGTTTACTAACGTTAGAAGCCTAATCCCAAAGAGAGATGATGTGAATTTCTTGATTCAAACATGTAACGCCGATTTTGTTGTTATTACTGAGACATGGCTGAATCCCAACATATCAGATGCTGAATTGTTCCCTTTTATCCGAAATTTCCTGTGTACAACTACGACAGAATTACTAGAAAGGGGGGAGGCGTACTTTTGGCTATTAATAATGAAATCGCGTCTCGGCTCATTCCACTTTCTACCGAACTAGAAGTCATATGCCTCCCTGCGGCACCCTCTGTTGTACTGGGGCCACCTGATTGTAATAAGGAATTCACCTTTGAGCTTAATAAGTGTCTTTCTGAACTCGCTACTCAATATCCTAACGCTTCTGTTGTACTTATTGGTGATTTTAATTACCCGAATATTAATTGGTCTACCTTCACAGCCACTTGCACTTCCTCTCAAGAATTTATAGATCTTTGCATAGATTATAACCTAACAAATATTATCACCCAGCCTACTAGAATTACCAATTGCTTTCTCGACTTCTGCTTAACCTTCTCTCTTTAGCAGCGTTACCTACTTAACAGGAATTCGCGACTATCTTGTCATCGACATAACACTCTTTTTGTTTAAAAAAAGCTGTGAAAGCTAGGCTTATCCGGTTTGTGCAGGTGTGTTATACGGCCAGGGGGACATAGTATAGGAGGCTAATCGTAACGATCAGTCGGCTACGTCTCAGGGTTACTATGAAACTTTCTCTCTGTTGCTCGGAAATCACATTATTGCAAATACATTCGCGACTACGCTAGGGCCGACTACGTGTCTATCAACTCACGCCTCGAAGATTTTTACCAATCATTCTCTGTTAATCTCGAGGAAACAGCCGTCGATGAAAATTGGACGCTCTATAAAAATAAACTAACCTACTTAGTTGAGCGCTTCATCCGACTTACCCGCATCGTATCTTATAACTGTCACCCATGGTATAACAAAACAGTGCATAGTCATGGTAAGAAAAAGCGACTTTATAAACCAGTGAAGTCTGTCAACAATTCAGCCTCGTGGGATGCATATCGTGCGTGGGCTAGAACATACAAAACCGCAATTACTGATGCTAAAACCAAGTTTTATACTCACGACCTCCCCAACATTTTAACAAATAAACCCAAAACGTTCTGGAAAGTGGTCGACCCAGCTCTGTCTCTTCCTTTGCAGTTCATAAACGAGAACGGCATCCGACTTTCAGATAAAGATAGCGCTCTTTACCTTAACAATTTCTTCACATAAATCTTTACTAAAGAAGACTTGCTAAACGTTTCCGACTCATGCCCATTATCTCACCATCAGATGAATCCTATCATAATTGACCACGCAGAAGTATTGAAAGCAATAGACAACCTAAAAGTCTCCTCGAGCTCTTAAAACGACGAAATTAATTCGAAGGTATTAATGAAAACTAAACACATTTCCTCTGTTTTCCTCTGTGACATGTTCTCACAATCGCTTATGCTTTCCATAGTTCTTCGTGACAGGAAAATAGCTAACGTAAAACCTGTTCACAAAACAGGTGATACCCAACTCATAAGTAATTACCGTCCCATCTTTCTTACCACTGTTCCATCTAAGCTCATGGAGCATATACTTTACTCAAATATAATAAACTTTCTTGACTCTCATAACCTTCTTTTTGAACATCAGCACGGATTTCGTAAATATTACTCGTGTGAAACCCAGCTAACCGCCTTCCGTACTGAAATGTATTCAGGCTTCGATTCGAATACCTTGCTTGGGTCTGTGCTCGTTCCTCGCAGTAGAGATGGATGTGTAGGGATTTCCGTCCTGGTATGTCTGTTCATCAGTCTTTCAACTGGTGATCCAAGAACTCCGTCCCTGGGAGTGTTTCGCCATTCGAGTAGGCCATCGTAGTAGTCTGGTGTTCCGTAGCTGCACTTGGTCATGAGCTTTTTCGACTCCTGCACCGCTCTCTCTGCCATCCCGTTTGACTGAGGATAATTCGGGCTGGATGTCACATGTGAAATTCCTCGGTGCTGCAAGAACTCTTTGAAGTCAGCGCTGTTGAATGGTGGTTCATTGTCAGTAACCAGCCTGACACGTAGACCATGCACAGCAAACGTTGCCAGGCAGCATTTGATTATCGTGCTGGCAGTGGACCTTTGAAGCTGCTGCACTTCATAGAAAAAAGAGTAATAGTCCACCAACACAATGTAGTGGTGTCCCGAGTGCTGAAACAAATCCACTCCAACAATCTGCCGGGGTGCGGTTGGCACTGGATGGTTCACAAGTGGCTCCTTCTGTTGCCTCGGCTTGTGTTCCTTGCAGACACTGCAATTTTCTTCCACCTGCTTGATGTCTTTCTGCATTGCAGGCCAGTAGAGGGCTTCTTTAGCACGATGGAGTGTCTTCTCTACCCCGCTGTGAGCTTTGTCAAGCCTTGCCAAGATCGTGCTCTTCATCTCTTCTGGAATGACGAGTCTATTCGACCTGAAGAGTAAGCCCTTCTCCTCATGGATCTCATCCCTGTACGGCCAATATGGCTTTAACGGGCCTGGAATGTCTTCTTTGTTGCTCGGCCACTGGCTCTTTGCATACTGCAGCATGGTACTCAGATCCTTGTCCCTGTTTATTGCTTGACGACATTCTTCCAGTGTTTCATCTCTTACAGGGAGACACTCCAAGATATTCACCTCGAAGACTTCTGGCTCTTCCTCCTTCGAAAGGTTTCTTGACAGCGTGTCTGCAATGTACAGCTCTTTACCAGGAGTGTACTTCACCAGCAGGTCATACTTTTGTAGGGTCAGTCTCATCCTTTGTAATCTGAGAGGACATTGATTCAGAGGTTTTCTGAAGATCGCCTCAAGTGGCTTGTGGTCCGACTCCACGGTGACGGTTTACCCGAAAATGTAGTCGTGAAATCGGCTGCATCCATGGACAATCGCCAACAGCTCCTTCTCGATCTTGGCAGTTCTTTTGGGCGTCATTTAACGACTTTGATGAGTAGGCTACTGGCCCTCCTGAAGCAACACTGTGCCCGTTCCTCTGGAACTTGCATCCACTGACAGAGTTACCATGTTATGAACTGTTTATTAACGCCTGGTTAATACAATCAAGAAGACCGAGTTCTAAGTTCGAGTTCGACGAGCTTGCCTCGACATGGCAGGTCACGTTGCTCCCCGTGTGTGTCTGCCGCTCATTGCCCAACGGTCCCAAGCCGCTTGCGCAATACTGGTGCTCCCTCTCGGTGAGGTGACTCGCTCCCATTTTGAAGATGCGAACTTGTCTACAGTCGGCACATTCATTCAAATGTTTGACTATTTCCGAATTCGGATCTTTGTTTTTTACATTTCGTTTATGTTCCATTAATCTGTCATTCACACATCTTTTGGTTTGACCTACATAAATGACACCACATTTCATTCCCTCACTCATATCCGTATCCCAAGTTCGTTTATACACAAACTCAGCTCTGTGACGTCACGGCGCGGTGGTGGCGCGTCGGTCGCACTTCCGGTCTGGGGCTGTGGGCAGAAGTCCCCATGCCAGACCTGTATTTCTGCGTTGGTTTGAAAGGAACCAGACAAAAACCTGCCTTCTCGTTAAAACGCCGCGACCGGGGCCGTACCAAAAGTGTCGAGAAAGGTTTGAAGGTCAGTTTTCACGTGCTCGGTTCGTCCGAGAATCTGGATATGTGCCGTGAAAAGGGAAAAGCAGACGCCGTCGGACGATTGCTTGGGCGGGAAGCACTTTGGGTTGAAATCACGGGTACTTGTGGTCATCAGATTTATTTGTTTTGTTCCAACATGAACGCCAGAAAACCGTCAAGTTTTGCGGACCACCTGCGGACTACGTACAGTGCGTCGTCAAGTTCAAACGGCTGCCTGATCGTTCGAACTGTCGTCCGCTTTTTCAAACGTTTCTGCTTGTCGTCTGCTCTCTTAGACGACGCCGGCCCGTAGACCAAATGTTGGCCCGGTACTTGCGATAAGAGGTAAGTGCAGGCCTCAAAAGACTTAAGTTTGAAGGTTGGTAAGCAGGCTCGATGTAAACAGTAGATACAAGGAGATGTTGATCATTGTTACCAGTGACCATCACCGACTTGTTATGCCCAATCCAATAGACCGATGTCACCGAGCGAACTGCGCAGGCGCGCGCATTCCGGAAGTGGTGCCGCCGCCATGCTACTTGTAGTCATCGCTTTCCGGCTTCCCGGCTACATTGGGCTGCGTGTACATCGTAGAATATCGTTTGGAACGCCCCGGTATCAGCTTGGATTCTCCTGCATGTCAGTACTTCATACAATCGTGTTGGTTGTGATGTCTTAATTTGTCAGCAAGCGCAGAAAAGCAGTTCCAGTCGTCTTATCGCTTTAGAATCGCTTTGTCGTCTGCTTCAGGGTCGTCTGCTTCTTCGTCTTCGTGAACGCGTGAGCACACTACCGTTCACGCAGTGGTCCCATTGCGGCCGCAGGAAAAAAACGACGACGCCACTACTCGAGCTTTCTGGCTGCTCGGATGTCTCGATTAACTTGGAAACTGAACATCTATAGTTGAATGGCAAAGAACAAGAAAATTCGAGGGACCATCGGCTTTGTGTAGCACCGTGGAACAGCGTCTAATGTGTTGGTGAAAAACTGAGCTCGGTAGTGTTCAGTCTTGTGCATAACGTTTAATCAACAATGAAGTAAGAGGAGCTAACTAGACTTTCTCGGTGAGCGAGTTTTCTGAAAGTTGTTTCATTCTGGTTGACAGCCTGTGCGACAGCGTACAGATGAACTGCGGGGAGAAGCCTGCACACAGAGAAGAAATGATCTACCGAAAGGCCATGCCTGATGCGCCGTAACAATTGTCATCTCTCAAAAAGAAGCAACCATGCAAGATACCTGAAAACTTGGGGTGGAGATGATTTTTCGTGTACAGTTTCTATTCAGTTTCGTTTTGTTTGCGCACGCTCCGAACGCTAAAGGCTGGTTCACACATCTGCGTTGGTTGCGTTCGCATGCAACCGAAACGATCGTTACGACAAAGTCACTGGGACAAGCGTTCGCCGAACACAGCATGGCAAGTGATGCAAGGGGTAGCTTCGCGAAGCAATCCATGAGCCACGGTTGTTACGGTGTTTTTGTCGTTAAGGTCATTTCGGTTGCATGCGAACGTAATCGTTGCAAGTGTGTGAACCAGCCTTTAGAGTCGCCCGACGTTGGAAGCTTTTTTCTGGATCAGTAGCGCCAGCCTAAAGGCTGGTTCACACATCTGCGTTGGTTGCGTTCGCATGAAACCGAAACGACCGTAACGACGAAGTCACCGGGACAAGTGTTCGCCGTACACAGCATGGCAAGCGATGCAAGGGGTAGGTTCGCAAAGCAATCCACGAGTCACGGTTGTTGCGGTGTTTTGGTCGTTACGGTCTTTTCGGTTGCATGCGAACGCAACCGTTGCAGATGTGTGAACCAGCCTTAATAGACCACCACAAAATATGTTAGGCTCGTTTGTTACATTTCTGCCGGTAAGTGATGCACTTCTAAATTGCATTATGTGGTGTTTTTTTTTACGTTTTGTATGAAAAAAAATGAAAACCGCTTCCGAAAAAAGTTGTTTTATTTCAAGTGATGCATATCAAGAATCGCTCCTTTTTTGCTATTTTTGAGTGATTGTCCTGATTTTTTGAGGCATAGTTGTGCTTAAAACATGTCGTCACATTAACAGTTATAACCACCAAAATTCATTGAGAAAAAAGTGTATTCAAAACGGCCTCACCAAACTTGTGGAGATAGACCAACGGATAGACCAACGGATAGACCGCTACGGAGCGAATGCTCAGAGATATTCCAACGTACTGAACACTTCGGCACGCTGTGTGTCTCGTGCCCTGTAATCTTACACTTTTTAGCTGACGTGCAATAGGTGGATATAAATAATGAGGCAAATCGCGAAACAAATGGAAAAACGCTATTTTTCCTGCCGCTCTGTCCGGTTCTGTTTACCTTTCTTTGCCGTGCTGCTTTCTTTGGGGAAGACATAATATCCGAGGCCTTTTTGCCTGGTGCTGTTATTGTAGCACCGTGACAAACAACGGGTGAAGCCACCCATTGAAAACCATGAGTAAACACCCGGCTAAACGTCTCGTGCTAATCCGAAAATTTCCAAACGCCGGGCGGGCGTACAATGCGCATTGACGCGGCCGGAAAACTGGGGAGAACTATACAGGTACCAGCATGCACTGCGGCAGCGGTGGCGTCGCGCAACTCCTGGTGAGATCGGTCTATTGGTCCGATTTTTTGCGATTTTCAGTATCAACGTCGACCATCTCAGCTACGGTTCACGCTTTTGCAGCCCGAGCGGCGTCGCGACCAAAAATTTTGAGCGAAATCTCATCATGCGAATCAGGCTTTAGCGTACATACTGCGGCGTCCACGCGGAATGAATCGCCACGTGTCACATTATTCACGCGGAGTTTTTCGCTGACGCCGCTCAAGTAGTCGGACATCACGAGGAAGACGTAGAACCAACAATTCGGACGCGAAAAAGGGCAGGTGGACTCACACCGACAACATAGCATTTCAATGGTTTGTTTATGGGCGACGGCGAGCTTCTTGCCCACACCCCCATCGCGCATGCGCGGCGCCGGTGGCTTCCGCTAGGGGCGCTCCGGTTTGTTTGTAAACATGAGTTGGTGTATAGTGAGCTCCCCTTATAGGGAATGTGGATTGTAGCTAAACGTAGGAAGCCTTCATGTGCGCTTTGCTAGGGTGATGCCACCCTTTGTAATACCGCTCGCCGACAAACCAGCAGCCATTTGGGTTCTCGGCGATAATCCGTGGCGCTTATAACCCTCCCGGAAACAAGCACCTTATCTCACAAGTTCGGAGCAGCGTTGTGGAACCCACGGAGGGAGGATTAGCATTTCCCCCCTCGGATGGGAGGACCGATGGACACAAAGGCCACTTTCCGGCGCACGGGGAAACAACGAGAGGAACAAAATGGCGGTGGAAGAGGGTGTGGGAAAGGGAAACAGCCAGTTGGCATCACTATGCGAAGCGCACATGAAGGAGCCCTAGTTAGACGATGCGTCTAAGGTGCGCCGCAGGACGTAATATTCAGCGATGTCACTATAGGCTCCTTGCACTGACGTCACATCGCATACTTTTGAACACCATGTAAAAGGAGGAGAGGGAAGCTGCTTTTGTAAGAACTTTTGAGTGACAGGTTAATCTTCTATAATCTTCTGGGAGGAGAATAGCGACGCCTGTGCAAATCCGAGAGGCACAAAGGAGGATCCTGATAAGAGGGGAGCTCCTTCTTTCCCTTTTCTCTGGAGGGCATTGGAAATGACGTCATGTGCAAGCCACGTATTGGCGAGGCGCTCTGACCCGTTTGTTGCCCCCACACAAGGCCTGTGCAAATTCCCACAGGCCTTGTGGGATATTTCATGTTATCCCCTTTGATAGAGCGCGGGGCACACCAGTGTAATGTAAAAATACCAATAATAAAATATCAATAATAACTTCTTAATCAAAAGGATGAACCTAAAGATGTTTATGCAAGTTATTTTTGCTGGCGCACATTGCTAGCGAAAAATGCTCGTCATTGGTGAGCAGTTTCGCGGTTTCGCCGACCGCGGTTTTCGCAGCAGACGACCCGGAAGTGCAGAGTGGTGCGGCGATCGCTAGAGACGAAATGTCTCGAAACCGAGGTGCACGCGTACTTCAAAGAGCAGTGGACGGGGGGCACTGATAGTACCGCGGGCCACGCGGAGTGGTGCTCGCACTCATATCGATCGTGATAGTACCTTCGTGCGTGTAATTTTATCAACGCTAAAAATTAACGAAACGTACACCATTCTGGCATGTGCATTCGGCAAAAGACTGAAAACCGACACCAGCCAGAGTACACTTAGGATGTATGAAACGTGCGGAAAAACGGGACAAAAATTGTCTTCATGCAATCAGTGTTGCTGTCCATATATGAGATTTTTTTTTTAAGCCGAATTTGTGTGATGCGAAAGGGAGATAAACGGGAATCTTTGCTTATCTATACATCTTTGAGTCATAAAACGCGGCCACCTGAGCAGTAGTTTTTCTCGCATACTAGCACCGATTCCAGTTTAATACCATTTGAGTTCGCTGCACCGACGGATATAGTCAGAAGTTTATAAAAAAAAAAATAGCTTAGATTCAGTTTAATTTCATTTCACTCGTGTGAAAAAGTATTACGCAATTTTGTTTTATTTCCGTGCGAAATAATTAAAAGCATTGCGAGGCGTAACATTCTGCTTTTTGTTGGGCTTCAAGAGGACACATAAATTAGCAGAACGAGGCGCCTTACATCGCTCAGCTTTTTTTTTTTTACGTTTTTTAAAACCATATACATCAACCAACTGACCCAACTTGACCCGACCGGCTCTGTTCAAGCGTCTTGCATGTTCAGCCTGTCCTGGTATTTTTTTTTCCGGTACCTATCAAAAAAAAAAAAAAAAATGACCACGCAGTAACTTTACCAACTTATCACATTACTACATTTCATGATATGTGGAAGCTTAAATGTGAAATTGCGACAAAAGGAAAGGTTTGCCTGCGTTATTTGGGACCTATAGAAAAAAGGAGCGAACACAGGGGGACCAAATTAGAACCCGGTACCACACTGTAAATTGCTGTGTGTATGTTTATACTGCCTGAAGTTAGTCTGCCTCAGTGGGCGTCTGGTGACTCGGCTGTAGATGAGCAATTTAGCCAGTGTGCGAGCACGACGCGGATCTTACTGCGCCATGCTCGCAGACGTCTGATGTCATGGGTACCGCGCGGGGCTGTCGCACGAAATTCGCCCAGAAAGTTGACTTGACCCTGCTACCATAAATTGAACTAGATACACACGTAATCGATAGACCCGGCAGTTTTATTCAGCGATTCCTTCTTACTGGGATTAGTTTAATTTAACTTTTGAGCGAAAAGTTTGTCTCTCCTTTAAGATTTTTCATACTATTTGACCAAAATTTCAACGGCTTTTGGAATAGTCTACCAGTCTTATTTAGGTTCTTTTTCTGAGCCAAGACAAAGTCAATTACTATGGTGAACCTATATCTGGAATACCTGTGATAACAGTGCTCTCCTTTTTATTTTATTTGAGGAAAACTAAACTTTCGATTGAAATGTTTGACTAGTACTACATTTGAAGATGGATGGCAGGAGTTGTTGATGTCCGTGAAAGTTCGAAATGAACACTGGCTCAGGACACGTAGTACTCTGCTCCACAAAAAGGCTTGTGACAGCTGGCAAAAGTGTCTAGAGCGTGACGCTGGATTGTCAGTTTGTCCAAGAAGTTAAACAATGAACCCTTTAAAAAAATTGAAATAAGATAAGGGCGTGTCTTCAAAAGTGCCTCCTTGAAGTATGCTCTGAAGCATATGTCTATAGATGGCTATGTTTACATACATGCGACCGTGGCGCATCGAATTGAGAGGTGACCAGTCACGCTCCCCCGTTCCCCCTTTTCCTTCCTCTTCTACCCAAACATAGGCGGCAAATCTCGATTCAATTTGCTCAACGAGCTTGAGTATGACTTAGAGCGGTAAACCGCAACCCAAGGCCTGCAGAGGAAATGGCACCCCCCCGGTTGCTGCCATCTTGCCCGTTTGCCACATTAGTGATCACGTGACGTCAAGATGGCTGCGCCCAGAGGTGGGCCAGATCAGACTGGCCAGATCACGGTAAGCAGAGCGGCCAGAGCGGCCCCCTGGGGATGCGTTCGAATCTTACTCGAGTAGATCCGCGTTACTCCGGTGGTTCATGTCACGTGACAATTAAGACTGATAAAGTAACTGGACGCGGGTAGGTTTTCGCGGTTTTCGAACTCCAAGGTACAGAACATTTACCCTAGAGTGAGATCAAGTAAATTTTGGACCGCGGCCTTGCTTACCGTAATCTGGCCAATCTGATCTGGCGCACCTATGGACGCAGCCATCTTAAAGTCACGTGATCACTAATGTGGCAAACGGTCAAGATGGCGGCAACCTGGGGGGTGCCATTTTTGGCCGCTGGTTTACCGCTCTAAGTTTACTCAAGCTCGTTGAATTTGCTGTTAGTCGCATCCATGTAAACTCAGCCTATGATCCATCTCACAAGTTGCGTCACTGCTGAAAACGACATCTTTGCACGAACACTCGCGCAAGAAAAAATTCCCTCGAAAACCACCCGCTTGCGGCCGTGTCTTATTTAGAACTAAAGTAACTTATGACATAAAGCAGTGGTTCTCAACCAGCGATGTTCCGCGGACCCCTTGTGGATCGGCGGAGATGATGGAGGACCCCGTTCGTGGTGAGGGGAAGGAAAAGATATAGGTAAAATATAATAATGATATAAAAAATGAATATAACTAAGGGCTAGTGTGAAGTAGACTTCTCATATTGACATACACACGAGAAACCTCTCCCAAAAATTGAAATATTCCTTCCCGATCTGAAAAAAGACGACATTTATTGCCGGGCTGGACTGATGAGGCAGGGCTTCGCGGACCCCTAGGATGGCTTCGCGGACACCAACGGGTCCGCGGACCCCCATTTGAGAATCACTGACATAAAGTATTTGTCCTTTGCAATTTCACTTCCATTTTTCAACCCTAGGTGCGGCCTAATAATTTTGGTACGCTCACAGCAGGGTTACGGTACGTGGAAACCTGCGGCTGAAGGCTGCGAAACGACGAGATGCTTCATCAAGCACAAGGGAAAAAAAGCGAGACCAGAAATGTAACGCGCGGGCCGCAGCAAGGTTCACACCAAAGGTGGCTCGGAGGTGCTTTATATTAATATCAACCAATCTTGCACTTATCTCAAACAACAACGACCCTCCAGTATTGCACGCTTCCTCAGCAACTTCACGCACTCACGCGCCCGTTCGTTTTCTTTTCACTGGCAGGGTATTATTAGTGTAAAGATTCTCACGTGTTGGGTGTGCACGGCAAAAACAATATCAGTCCCTAAGAGAACAAACTCATTACAACATCACCGGCCGAAAAAAAAACATCAAGCTATGCAGCCTGAAAAGTTTGAGTTGAAATGCGTTTTTGTGCGTAAATAGAGCTAATCATATCTACCGCCATTTACGTTACAAATAAAACTGACGCAGCTGTGTGAAAACGTTTTATTTCCTCGTTCAAATGCTCGGAGTAGCCGCGCAGCCTAGTACATAAATATGCTTACCGCAAAGCAAAACAAAAATTCAGGGACAAGACCGAGAGGCTAGGCTCTGAAACGCTGCCGAAGGCAGAGTTCGGTTCCGGGCGATTCTCTGGTATCGCCGGAGGGTGCTGACCAAGTCGCTGTCCCTCCCGCCGCAAATCGCTTATTAAGGCCCGTTCACCAGTGTTAAGAATGGGCACCCCCATTTCATTCCAATCCCATTCCGGGAATTAGAGTGTTCAATAACTCAATTCCTTTAAACTCTTATAAGAGTTGAATGGGCCCAGTGCCCATTCGCACTCCTGAAATGGATCAATCGTTCCATTCCATTCCTATAATTCCTAAACGTAAAAATTGACACTTGACAGCTACATTGTGCAATGTTTCCGGCATAAGCAGCATAAAGCTGACATTATCAAACGCATAAACAATTGCTAAAAAATGCTAAATCCCTCAAAAAAGCACTGAACTTACTAAGCTCACGGTGCTGGATTGCCTGGGGGTGACTCGAAGCATCGGCAGCGGTCCATTGCAAGGTGAAACAAGGTATGCAGAGATAAAAGTCAAAGGAAATGAGCGGGCATCCGCTAGCTTGCTTGTAACCTTAACCCACTTGAATGTAAACCATATAACATAGAAAACAAGCTTCGGAACAAAGACCAAGTAAAAGGCGGACTTACACGTAAAAATGCAGTATAAAAAAACAAGCCTCCATAATATTTACTAGTTATTAATCGAATCGCTGGCCCTCTTCAGCTCACTAGTGTCAAATGCACTACGAAATTAACAGTTCAATAAATAGCCTGTTATACCTAAGTAACATTACAGTTGAACAGAACATAACGCTTGAATCAATCAATGATTCAAAAATAAATAATGCACATAAAAGCTTGACGAGTAAAGAAAATTACTGGCAAATACACTCACATAGCGTGTTGAGATAAATTAAACTCCTCTTCCAGCCAACAGACCGAATCTTAGCTAATAAGGGTTAATCAACGCTTCTGTGGTATTCAGCTTTAGACATACTGGGAGGACTTAACTAAAGCAAACATCTCCCGACACGAAGACACCCATATTTTAACAGGAAAAATAGAATAAAATGACTTCGAACACTAAAAATAACCAATCAGAACGCCTCTAATAGTCTATTAGACTAAAAAAATACACTTACAATTAGCGCTGTACAAGGCCTGTCGGGCCGATCTCTGTGGGTTACAGGCTGGACTCGTCGGAGATTCCTGTCCCAGAGTTCGACGCAGACGAAACTCATCGGATCATGACAAAGCGTACATTGCGTAGCAAGAGCACATGTCCCCAATGGTCAAGAGGTCCTCTCCTTGTCACTCACATGGAAGGAAGGGCGTTCTGTCGTGTCTTCGGTCCGTCGAAGTAGTGACATGTATGCACACAACAAAGGAAGGTCACCGGTGTGTAGGCGCTGCCGAGAGACTATTCATGGTTTCGACTAGAGCCACTAAATGAGCTTATTTAGTGGCACTAGTTTTGACAATCCACATGTTGAAGATCGCACTTGGCATTAGAGAGCTTTAGTAGATCGTTCCGATGACTCCGATAACGATACCCGATACTCTGCCTCCGCCTTTTCGCTTACATATATAGTATCGTTATCGGGGGTATCGGAGGTATCGGAACGATGCGCTGCTAGTGATCGGAGCTCTAGAACAACCGTTCTTGCCGTTTCCAATAGGGGTAGCGTGGATGGCGAAGATGCCGAGCCGCTTCACACGATAAAAACAGTCCGCTAAGCAATAAAATGCACTAAAACAACTTAAAAACCGGCACCACGGTGTCCTGATATGCGCATGTTGACCTTCCAGTTCTTTTCTCTTGGAGAAAAGAGCTGTTTCTGTAATGCCGATGGCCTTGTGGTTATTTCAAATAGATAAATAAATAAATAACAAATTTGCATAAACTGCGAAGCGCACCTGCCCGTTTGCAGTTCCCGGTTGCGCGTGTTTGAGGAGAGAGTCCCCACTATACTTCGTCTCACCTTAGTATGGACTATTGTTAGCCGCGCGTGCTAAAAGCGCGAGCTAGTCGCTTTGAATGAAACCGTGGCGACTGCACAAGCGCTCGTGCAGCATATGCTCTAGTCAACAATAACATCTGTTGGGCTAGTTGGTTACACATGATCAGATAAAATTAGCGCAAACGACAAGAGAAGAGAAAGGTAGGACAGGATAGAGTTCCTGTATAGACCTTTCCAATGTTTACAAAATCACAGTCCAGCGTGCGATTTTCACAGCCCAGCACGTGCGTGATCGTCGCTTCGGAAAGCGAGCAAAGCACGCGCCATACGCACGAACGCTCAAAATGGCACCGGCCACAAGCTCGTTTTTGGAAAGGTCTACAGGCTCCCTACGGGAGCCAGAGTTGCGCGTTCACGCATGGCATGTGGATCCAGCTCCGCACGTGACTGAATTCGGCGAATAGCAGCGCCGCGCGTTCGCGCGCTCAAAAGCCAGGGAACGTACGCCGGGGCGCGTGCAACGTCTACTTCGCTGCACGACACTTGATACGGCTCCTCACGTGATCGGATCTCGGCGAATAGCGGCGAGGGCGGCACGCGGCACGTGGAATCAAACGCGCAACTCTGGCTCCCGTAGGGAGCCTATACAGGAACTCTAGGACAGGACAGAGCGCTACTCACAACTGACGTTTTAATAGAAAAAGACAATAAGGAAGTGAAGCATTATTAACAATAAAAGGAAGAGGAAAACCCATCAAAAATACGACCGCGCCCTGGGTTGTCTTGATAAAAGAAGAAAAACACCAAAATCGTGACTACCTTTGGTTGCTGTACTAAAGGAAGAAGAAATAAGAAAAAATCTCAGAAAGTAAGCCAGAACATTCAGATGTTGAACACTTCGTCGGACCTAATGTGAGACACAAGATAAAATTCTATCTTAATGTACACTACACACTTCTTGCGGCGTAAGGATAATTACTGGTGGAGTTCAAGATAGTGTAGTTCTTTTGGTAAAAGGGTCACCGAAGGGGCGCTGATGCAGGTGTTCCCGGGCGCGATGATGGTTTGCGCCTCGAAAAGTTCTCTAGATCGTTTGTCGCCGTAACGTCTCAGCACTTTGGTGTTGTTCAACAAAGGCGAGCAGTGACAGTCTCGTACATGCACGGCGAGGTGTCCTGCTGGTGACGACATTAGTGCAAGAGCGTGTTCTCTAAAACGTTCATTAACGCATCGCCCTGTCTGCCCCACATAAACTTTCCCGCATGTAAACGGTATCTCATAGATTACACTACAGCTGCAGTCCACGTATTTGTGTCGATGTTTTACTCCACATTGTGCATGTAGTATCTGCGTGTTGTTGATCTTCGGACAGAGCTTCTTCAACTTATCCGGTGCAGATAGCACGACTTCAACATGGAACTTGGAGGCCACCTTCTTTAAGTTATGCGAAATACGGTGAATGTATGGCAGGACTGTTGGTCGGTGTCTTCTGTCCCTTTATTTGTCAAGTCAAGGCAGTCAAGGCTGGCCGCTCGCGCTAGCACAGCCTTCGCGGTTAGTCCATGCTAGGGTGAGACGAAGTATAGGGTGCCTACATGTCTCCGCTCTGGAGCGGCGGAAACATGTCCCTAGGGTGCCTTCACCCTAGGGACATGTTTCCCCACCGTCCTCTAGTCCCTAGGGTGCCTTCATGTGCGCAGTGGGGCAGGTACGTGTTAGCTGATCCGGCAGGCGCGTAGCTCCCACAACACTGTCAGCTTAGGAACGAACGGATTCCTTCTCGCTCAAGGACGCCGAGTCATTTTCGCTCACACAGGAGATTTGTGTAGGGAAAACGGGAGGGTAAAGGCCCGTTCACACTCTTGCGACCGAGTTCGACCGAGAGAGACCAGAACGGTTTTTAAGCCTCTGCTCCGCTGTACCAGCTCCGCTGCAGCGGAGCTGGTCCTAACAGATCGCAAGAGGCTTAAAAACCGGTTTGGTCTCTCTCGGTCGAACTCGGTCGCAAGAGTGTGAACGGGCCTTAAAGGGATACTTCAACGAAATTTGAAATATATCCGTCGTGTTCAAAAATAGGTTGAATATGATCCACAATATCCGTAAATGACAATCGCACGTTTGTATTTTGAGCCTGGTGGCTGTATTTTTTGTTATAAACGGCCCACTCTGGCAAGCGCTCGGAGAAGGCCCAGCTTAGAGCACGTGACATCCGACGCAATCGTGACGTAGTTCGTCTCGGGACGAGCAAAGCTACCGCGAGGCTGACGTCGAGAGGATGGCCTAGTCGTTCCAGCCACCGAAGCGGCTGCTTTTGTACGAATTTTGAGTGACGGGTTAATCTTCTATAATCTTGTAGGGGGACAATAGTGACTTCTGGGTCACACAAAAGGGATTCCCGTGAAGAAGGGAGTTCCTCCTTCCCTTCTTCTCTCGTCGTCGCCGGAGGCGAGACAATAACCGTCATAACCTCTCAAGGTTCCTAGACGGGCATTACAAACGAGGCGTTAGCGACATCCACCAGGGGCTCTTTGCTAATCGTTTAATTCGTTTTAAAAATCCTTTTCGTGTCTTTTTTAAAAAAATATTGGTGAGTCCGATGTGATACTGCTCCTTTGAACACATATAGACCATAAAATAAGCGCCAAAATTTCGTTGTAGTATCCCTTTAAAGCGCGAAACACATGTACGACGAAACCGTCCTATCCCCCGTGCGGACTGCCGGAATGACCTTGGGGGGCGAGGGGTTTCGTAGCACCGGAGGGCGTTGAAAACCCTCGCCTCCGATCGTCGTATTGCCTGATCGGACGTCGGATCGGACGGTTTCGTTGTACATGTTCTCGCCCGTTCCGAGGGAAAGAGAGGGTGCGCCAAGAGTTTGGCCGAGCGACTTTGGTAAGCAACCCGTTCCGAGGCCGTTAGGCTCGCCCCTCCCTTGTGTTCTTCCCTTTCCCAAATACTTCCGTCTGTCTCTGCCCAAATTTGCTATCCGGGTGTCCCAAAAGCGATCTAGTAAAAATTGCTTTAAAAAAAAAAAAAAAAAAGCTCTGGAGCGAAAGGACAAAAAGGGACTGACAGACACGAAGCTCCAAACTCAGCAGCCTACCGTCAAAATTAAAAAGAGACAATAAAAAATAAAACGTCTACCAACAAAAAAGTGTCGATATAAATTTTAAGAAAATTGTCGGCCATTTTAACGTTGCCTCAGAGCACCATTGAAGCTAACTAGATTATGCCTCAAAATAAACAAAACAGGAGAGCATGCCCACAAAAAAACATGCACACAAACATGTGGAATACGCCACATCGGTAGTCTAAAATACCAACGACATGTGGGCGATCGTACGTGTGTAGCATGATAGCCCCACGTGCAGAATCCCTGCACGCGCTTCAACTAGCATTGTTCCATGTCTTAACCCAATATGTTGAGGGTCTACAAATGACGGCATGATTACGTTACACACGCTCGCGTGCCCACTTACTGTCTCTTAATTAAAAACAGACTGCACCGCCGTCACGGTGAGGACCAGGCCACCTGATCTGGGGATTCGCATCATGGGCTTCTGATCAAACTGGCCATTTTAAGGCGGGGCAAAAGGGCAGGGTGTCAGACGTGGGCATTTGACACGGGGCTTTTGTCATCGGTTGCTTTCGTGCACCACCCGATCGTACATAGGGCATCAACATTCTGTAAAGCGGTCTCCTTCGTGGAACTTGCAAGTCCACTTTATTAAGTGTTCGTGTGATCCGTTGCTGGATAAAACACAGATTCCGGGCAAGTAGGTACCCAAAACAGATGGGAAAATTTTTGAGGCGTTCAAAATCAGTGTAAAGGAGGATGACGGTTGCATCAGTGCGTCGTCACTCGTTTCATCAAATAAGGAATTCAGGTTCATTTGGGGTGAGGTATGATAAAGTATGTATATATGTTTGTTTTTTTCCAAATAAAATTCAGTTGCTTGTAGCGCTCCGAGTGTGCACGTCTACTTCTTTGTGCTAATTGTCATGAAACGATTTTCCTACTTCTTCCTCCTTAGCTTTAATCCTCAACTCAAATGCGAATTGTGAAATCACGTGGTCGTGACATTCCTTCGGCACCGGTGCGATGACTCCTAGGTTCCACCGTGCTTTTTATGCACACCATAGAACTTGTCATTCCCCAGTGACAATAAGTTCCGTCAGGGCACTCATTGGCCACGAACGCGAATCCAAATATTCGTCGATGGATTGATTGTTGACGAGCGCATACGTCCGAGTGACGCAGTTCTCGTGTCCAATGCGTGAGCTGGGCTCTGCTGACGTCAGTTTGGCGCTGGTGACGCGCTTTTGGAAGCGCGGATGTATCATAGTAAAAAGGCGGAGAGCTTTCAAAGGCAAGAAGGTACAAAATAGTCCGCTATATTTTCAAATGTTCGTACCGAAAAGCTGGCTTTTGACTTTCTAGCCTCTTTCTTTTGGCCAACTCAACTATATGCGATTAGTAAAGTCCCAATTTAAACTCATTCATCCCAACCCAAAATTCGTTTCATGGCCCCTTTAAATATTCGCGACTCCAGCAAAATGGGCGCCACCAAGCGGGAAAACCGGAAACCTAGAGTCACTAAATAAAGCTACGCTTTCAGAGTACCGCATTCCTTTTCTTTGGCACTTTGCCGACAATAAAGTCGCTCTATTCAACAATATTCTGGTTCGCTGCGGCATCATTGGACAGCGGCAGTCACGTGAGTCACTATCATCATCATCGCGTTTTTTCAACGCCACCATCTTGGGTCCAGTGATCCGCTGCCTGCTGCGGTTTTACTGTTTATTGCGCGCGCACGCCGAAGTCCGTCGCTCAGCACGCACTTATTCCTTCTTATGACGAGATACGAACAACACGACCTTGATTCGGTGCCACAGCTGCGGCTACGGCAGCTGGCGCAGGCGACGGCTACAGCTCGGCTTGGCTTAGCTACAGGCTTCCCTCCATCTGCGCCGCGGACCCAAGATGGCGGCGCCTGACGCGCTTCAGACGCGTAGTTTGGGAGTTTCAGTACTCTGAAAGCGTAGCTTTATTTAGTGACTCTACGGAAACCAGCCGGAACAGGTAGCTTTGAGCCTCTCCGCGTCTCTGGAGGCTTTCGCGGACGAGTGTCGTCGGCGCGGTGGCGAACAATGTAATTTGATGAAGGTCCGAATATTGCCTAAGTTTTACGGAGTGTTCATTAAAGTGGTGAAGCCTCAGTAGATTGTTTCCTTCCATCACATGTTTGAAAGCCTGTTTACTCCGCAACACACTGTCGCGTGCTTTCGATTTCTTGGATGGGGAGGAATCACGGAAAACGTTTTGATTTCCTGTCTGTCTCGAATCACATTCAAAGTGACGACTACTTCGTAACTGATAAGTGGTTTCTTTATGAGGATGCACAACAGTGGACTGAGGGCGACAGGCGAAGTGTTTCACTGGAGGGAACACTAATGTTGCAGTGAAGTGAATGGGAAGGTTCAATATCTGCTTTTCTTGAGTTTGGTTGTGTGCGATAAGCTTCCAGATTAAGTCACCCACGCCGGTCGGTGCGTTGGCTATTCATCTTGGCTGCTTTTTGCCGAAAAAGCCTCTGGACCACACCGAAGGAGTTGGGCTGATTTCGCAATTACTTGATTCCGGAAAACCTGCTCGCTGCATCAGTGGCGGTCCTAAGGGGGGGGGGGGGGGGGGGGGCAAAGGGGGCGACCGCCCCCCCCCCCCCCTCCACCCCCCAAATCGATCGCTTTTTATAATTTTGTTATTTTACAGCCAAGCAAAAAGAGAGCACAGTCGGTCTTGATTGGAGGATCTGTGAGCTCGGACGATGTCTTCACATAGGGACGTAGGGAAGGAGACCCCTTTAAAAAGAGCAGACTCACTGGAGCGTGTGTGCTCTCTGAAATCTAATTTCGCCAAAATGAATATGGTGTAAATGGACCCTTGGCCGTTAGCTGCCAACTGTAGTATTTAGATTTTTCGCTAGTTCTGTACACAGTACCTAGATGGCGCCACTGTTACACCATTGCGCTCGTGTTTTCAGGGTTGCGTCCCCGTGGCGCTTCAACCCCGCGTTGTTGACCGTTGAATAAAGAGTTACGCTTCAGCCACCGACCGCATTGGACGTGTCCCTCCCTTCTTCTGGGGCTCCCGCGCCCCCGGCCTTGCCGGTCACCAACCGCTTCGGCATGTAAGGACCAGTGTTGGACAAAATACTCGATAAAAGTATTTAAGTTAAGTTACTAAATACCTGCTTCATAAAGTATTTAAAATACTACTCAAGTTACTTTCACTGTAAAGTATCTTGAGTAGAGTACAAATACTTAGAAATGTAACTCAATTACTTTTGAAGATACTTCCGCATTGCCTATACTCTGTTTCATACTTAGCGCGCAACGCTGTCAAAGCTACTGGCGCGAGCGCGTGGCTTCATCTGTGGTTTTGTTTGCGCGAGAACGCGTG